>JAXGGA010005127.1:0-81024 GCA_038373865.1 Uloborus plumipes
TCATTAGGGAAGTTTTTGTTCGAAAGTAATGTTAATGTGAGTTTATGTTCTACGAGTCGGTTAGAAAAAACTTTATTAACCACTGAAAGAAAAGTTGTTTTGCAACCAGACAAAGATTGCCGGTATTTTCGAAGAAAAGGATTAGATATTGTGTTTTTAATTTTTGCAATTATTATGTTTTACTCTAACACGAAATTAATTCTTAGCTGAGAGCTACTGCAACTTGAGAATTCTTGGTATTTTTGATAACTTTCGTTCAAAAAAAAAAAAAATGTAGAAATGAGGGTGAAAGTAAAGATGTAAAACTTTGTTGAGATTAAAATTTGCATATTCAGGAAATGGCTCAGTTTTCTAATTATTTCAAGCGATAACTTTTAACTAAGTTTATGGTCATTGAATCTTCTTTTTATTGAACTGCAGACAGCAATTTAGAAAGTCAGATCGTGTTTTTGAATTTCGGACTATAGGGGCCATTCCATTTTACTAGATTTATTACTTGTTGTACACTTGTGTGCTTCTTTTATCGCAGTGGAGAATAGCTAGTTATTATTATTATTATTGTTAGTACATATTGCTGTCACTATTACAGTTTTAACTATGATAAATTGATTGTTAAATTACTATTATTATTGTAAGAATGAAGGCTTTCACGGCCGGTGTAAATATTAGTTAAGGATTACGGGCTGTTGTGCCGTGGTCTGAATGGCTTTAATCCATACGTTTCGATCGTAACTGCGGCGGTCATTTTCAGTGGGTGTCGTTGATTAATTTGGCGACTGATGCGAAATTTCGAAATGCCCTGCAAGATTTTAAATTGAAAGATTTTAATTGAGGGCGCTGCGTTTTGAAATTCAGTTTTTAAGTTGTTATTATTATTAGTATTATCATTTAAATCTTTAAATTATTTATTACGTAGTCATTAAATTATTATTTTTATTATTATTATTGTTCTTATGTTTTTAAACCTTCAAAAATTGATTATTTCGTTTTTAAAAGCCCTACAACAACAACAACAGCAACAGCAATAGTAACAATAATAATAATTATTAATATTATTACCATTATTCTAATAATAACAATAATAATTATAATTACTAAATCTTAACATTAGTTTTAAAATCATTATTATTACTTATTGCCGTCATTATATTAAATAGCCCCATTCCGGGTTTTCCCTCCATTGAAATCGGACAGCATAAACCCCAAAAGCGACTTTCGAATCTTGGAACATCTCTCGCCCTCACAAATGCAATCCATCCAGTGCGTTCCATCCTGACGATCCAGCAGACGAGAGATAAGAGAGAGAGAGACCCATCATCCGAGTGGACAGGTGCCAGGGCGTGGGGGCTGACACGCCCTGTGCAGCTTCCGTGCCCCACTAATGAAATTGTTTGGGAGTTGTCCTGCAAAGGGACCCGATCAGATTTAGTGATGGAAGGAAACGGATTTTTGCGATAAGGGGTAGCGCGATGCTGGAGCGAAATGATTTATAAGATTCAGTAAATCTATGCATGAATGAATATACTACTGCACTGTTGAAAATGAATGTCGTTTTTACAGTATAATACAGTTAATTTTATTGTAATAAACTAAAAATTTCTGTGTTTTATTAAGCTAAAATATCTTTAAAATAATAATACGTAAACAGCTACGTTAAAAAGTACTAATTTGTAATATAGTACACTGCTCGACATTGAAAATGCAACACCAAGAAGGAGTGGTCAGAAATTCATGCAAATTTTACCGTAGACGCACGTCACTGAGTTATGCAAATGATATGAAATGCGCAGCTCTCCGACGCACGTGAAGTAAGATATAAGAGAATGAAGTTGAAAAGTGGGCTATGTTCATGTTGGTTTTTCTGCCAGACTAATTATCGGAGAAATTTGGTTTTTGTCTCGAAGGATACGTGTGATAGGAGGAAATGCCACGCCGTCCTCAACAAAGACACTTCCAGCATATAGACGACTTTACAAGGGGTATGGTGATCGGACTGAGAAGGGGAGGTTGGTCCATACGTCAAATTGCAGCTGATACCCACATGGATGCAAGCACTGTGCATCGGCTGTGTCGGAGATGGTTGGAAAGAGGAAATGTAGCCACATTGAGGGGTGCAGGTGCAGCCAGAGTGACGTCAGACCGCTTGGATCGACGGATTCACCGACAAGCTGTGGCGGACCCGCAAGTCACTTGTACGTCGATTCTGCAGCACGTGCAAGGTACCCTGGATGTTCCTGTGTCGACCAGAACCATTTCCCGTCGACTGGTTGCACGTGGCCTGCAATCACGGCGCCCGCTAAGAAGACTGCCATTGACCTCACAGCACAGACTCCAACGTTTGGAATGGTGCCGGACCAGAGCGACGTGGATGGCAGAATGGCAAACCGTAGTGTTCTCAGATGAATCCCGCTTCTGTTTGTCCAGCGATAGTCATCGCATACGTGTGTGGCGTCGACGTGGAGAAAGATCGAATCCGGCAGTAACTGTGGAACGCCCCACAGCGCGACAACGTGGCATAATGGTTTGGGGCGCTATTGCATACAATTCCGTATCACCTCTAGTTCGTATTCGGGGCACTATGACGGCCCAACGATATGTAGATAATGTACTGCGGCCGGTGGCAATCCCCTACCTTCAGGGTCTGCCAAATGCAATTTTTCAACAGGATAACGCCCGGCCTCACAGTGCTCGAATCAGCCAACATGCTCTACGAGGTGTACAGATGCTTTCCTGGCCACCATACTCTCCTGACTTGTCACCAATCGAACATGTGTGGGACGTGATTGGACGCCGTTTGCAGAACCTGCCACTGCCTCGTTCAGAGGACGAACTGTGGCAAATGGTTGAAAGGGAATGGAGTGCCATCCCTCAGGACACCATCCGCAGGCTTATTGACTCCATGCCTAGACGTGTTTCTTCGTGCATCGCTGTCCGCGGTGGTCCTACTTCTTACTGAGCCGACGCCGTCCTCGCTCTAAATTTTGCTTATTTATTTTGAAATAAATATCACTTATTGTTCCATGCTGTCTCTGTCTTCTTACCAAATTTCATCAATTTCTGACCACTCCTTCTTGGTGTTGCATTTTCAATGTCGAGCAGTGTATAAACGGATTTCAGGATCGAAGAGCCCTTTTTACACTGCTGAACATGTGAGCAATGCAAAAATAAGAAAGATATAAATACATTTGACGTCTATCGAATTTAAACAGAAAATCCTTCTGAAACTTGAAAGTTACGTTAAAACAAAACAGTAATGAACCAAATAAACCAAAACCTGGGTAAGAGAATTAATTTTTAGTTAAAACCACAACTGGAAATCGTTAAAACTAAAAATTCATTTTGGAACTAACTTCTAGGAAACAATATTCCTATCAAGTCGTACAAATCAAGTAATCGATCAAGACAAATCAAACTTCTCGAAAGGCAAAATCTGCCAGGGAGAAAGACAGACGAGAATTCGTGAGGATAGACACGCGACACTTCGTCAGAGTTCTAAAGAGTTAATAAACCCCTTTCTCCACCCATTTTAAGGTCGTGGAGGGGACATGTTATCATTTCGTGATTTATTCTTGGCTGTTCACATGTTGACCGTTTCATTGAAGCGAGCAATTCCGTTTCTATGGTTGCCAGAAAGAACGAAACCATTGTTATTCCTATTGAAACGTGCCTTATGGAAAAAAGTGCAAGATTTAAATTTAGTATTTTAGAACTGAATATGCCAGCTGAGAGAATGAGTGTTTTATTTAGTAAGAACACTTTTGATTCCAAAATTTACTAGGAAATTTAGTTTTTAAGTGTGATTTTTTAGTTAATTTTCCCGTTAATAGTCTAGAATTGTAAGAAGAGGCAGCTATGAGCTGCTCTCTGTTCTATCATTGAATTTAATTTTAAAAATTTGTTAAAAAATTTAAATTGTAATTTCGAGTTAATGCAGATGATATTTCTGAAAAAAAAAAAAACTTTTTAGAAATTGTATAAAGAGTTAGATTTATGGCGACAGCGAAGAATATTAATAATTAAAAAATCGTCTGCCATTTTAAACTTTTTTTAATGATTCGCAAGTCCAACGAGCTGTAAGGGGCGCTGCGGCCATTGTCAACGAGAGGTAAAATAAACTTTTATTGCTTCTAAGCCAAATGAATTAGTGGCATTTGATCGTATGTACGATTCTTTTTGTTCTTCAGTCTTTTGAAATGAATTATAATTTATAAATAGCTATGTTTTGACCAAGAGAAACTTGTTTTGACACCGAAAACATACACGTGGAAATCACTGTTTTACCTCTGGAATTAATCAGACGTATTTGAGCTCTGCAGTTGCGAATGGAAAAATTTTGTATGGGGTAGACAGACCAGTGAATGAACATTAAGCGAAATTTCGTTTTTAAAAATTAATATCATTTTCAAAAATTAATAGTATCGTTAAAAATTGTAACATTTGCCACATATAGTAAAAAACACTTTAGGCGATGTAGGGCCGTGGTGGCCCGTTCGGTAAGGCATCGGACTCGTGTCAGGAGGGACCCGGGTTCGATCCCAGCCCATCAAAGATCTACTGTCTTGATTAATGGTGGCTGGGTGGCGTTGAAAATTTCGTGGTCACAAAGTCCTCCAAGTGAAACGATCCTCTGGGGGTGCTGGGCATAGGGTTTGCTCGACCCTAGGTTCTGGTTAAAATTAAGAACAGAGAGCTCTTCAGGGCCCTATCCCGGTTAAACCACGAAGCTGTGGTAGGTACGGAGGGCCCTGGAGTGTGAAATGAAATGAAATTTAGGCGATGTATGTAATTATTTTTAAAAATATTGCGCTAATTTTTATGGTTCTGGATCAGTTTTTTGGTGGGTTGAAAGGAGAAAAAGCTCCTTGCCCCAGTGAATGAACACCCCAAACAAAACAAACGCAGCATTTTCTAGCCATTTTTTTTTAGAAATGTGTAGAATGACGTGCCTACTGCTGATTCTTCTAAGAAAAATGGTTTAAAAACTTGTTTTTTTTTAAGAAAATTACGAGATGTTCATTCACTTTAAGTGTTCATTTACTGGTCTGTATACCCTACAAATAGCTGTAGCACTGTTTACACTCCAGAGAGCAGTTAAAAACCAGAGAATACTTTCTCATGTTGTTTTGTAATCTCACTGCCTGAGCTCAGCCAAAATAAGTAAGGCAGGAATTCGAGTGAAACAGGCGATCGCAAATTGCAATCGCTACTGGAAGTCGAATAACATTAGAACGTTTCTTGACAGAAACATCGCGACGTCATTTCACACTCCAGGGTCCCCCGTACCTACCACAGTTTCGTGGTTTAACCGGGAAAACTACTGTTCCATCGCGACGTCAGCGTGACGTTTGCCTATGAAAAACGAGCTAGATAAAACGTCACAGCCTACTTGGCGAATAACAGGAGATCGCTGACTGCTTGTGAGCTCTTATTGTCTCCACCCGTAGTGACGTCAGTGCCAAGTTAAGTTGCATTCTAGCGATTAGCATTTATAGCGATTGCAATTTATCCAAATTTGGGAATTTGCGATTGCAATGGTGAGTTGCTACGAGTGGAGTCAATAAGAGCTCACAAGCAGTCAGCGATCTCCTGTTATTCGCCAAGTAGGCTGTGACGTTTTATCTAACTCGTTTTTCATAGGCAAACGTCACGCTGACGTCACGATGTTTTTGTCGAGAAACGTTCTAATGTAATTCGACTTCCAGTAGCGATTGCAATTTGCGATCGCCTGTTTCACTTGAATTCCTGCCTAAGAAAAAGAAAGTAACAAGTAATCACATTATCAATTTAACTCATGGTGTGCTCTTTCGACGTTATTATCTTTGTTTAGGAAAGGTAAACGCATTTATTTTTATAAGCTTTGGAATCATTTGGTTTGATAAGCTTTTGCATTGCATGTTTTTTTTTTTTTTTCAGATTTCTATTTTTTTGGAATCATTTAACGTTTAAAGTGTATTGAAGATACTAATATTTCTTAAAAAACCACATCTATTTTTAGACTTTTTTTGCGACAGACACTTATTTAGTTAATTTAGAACGTATTCAGGGACGTCATTTCAAGTTTTTCCAGGGGAAGGGTAAAGGGTAAAAACACAATACAATTTCACCAGAAAACAAAAAAAAACCACGCCCACTTATTTGTAAATACATTGATTTCTCAAAGTCAGGAGCGGGGGGGGGGGGATTTACCCCCCCCCCCCCTGTCCCCCTAAATGACGGGCCTGAACGTGTAAAATATTTTGATTTTATCCACTGAGAATGTTTTTCTTTAGTATTATTTTTTTGACAGTATATTTCATTTAATATTACAATTTTGCTTATTTCTTATTGCATCAAAAATTCATTTCATAATTGTGTTATACATTATGATTCAACTTTCAATGTCAGCTGACTCATAAGCATCTTTTCGTAAGATGTGGATTCTATTGCTTCAGATTAAAAAAAGTAACTAATGCGATGCATAAGATAATAGTCTGAAATTTATCAAAAATAATTTTTTTTATAACATCTAATAATCAGCTATGGCACAGATATTTAAAGAAATTTAAAGTCAAATGCAGAAACGAAGTTTCTTTTGTGAGAAAAGGCAGAGTTGATTTTAAAACTTTGATATAAACATAATTTTCAGTGTGCATGTTTAGAAAACGGAGAAAACAGTGAAAAATTGTTATTAGCAAAATGCAACGAAAACTTAACTAACAAAACAATAACTCATTCAAACTATAAGGTAAGTAAAATTATTAATTTAATATTTAAAATTCATAATAGCTACATGGAAAAGAATTGAACAAGGTATGAAATGCATGAACTTGGGATAAAATTGCACAATTGTTTTAAGGTTACAGGGAGCAGCTCCCTAATGCAAAAAGAGTGCTTATGGATAAAAAGACAGGCTTTTTCCGAAGTTTTCTCATTTATTAGAACACCTTTTTACATTGAAAAAGATATTCCTTGCAACTCCGAAACACGTATCTGCAATTTTATTGCGAATTTGTGCATTTCATTCGCTTGTGCATTTTCTACATTTTGCAGCACAAAGATATTTATTTTCCCCCTTAATAGCTATGTGTACAAAATGAAACTGAAAGATAACAAGAAGTTCTGTCAAGAACTAAACGAGCCTACTTTCCCGTACATCGACATCTGCATTGTAGCATCTGATCAATATTCTCTTGATTATCTGAAACTAAAAATTATGTCAAACATATCTTTATAGCACTTAAAGCTGATTTCTGAAAGCAAAATATACCCCTCTCATCAGATAAAATAGACACGTAAAAAGTAAATAAACGAGTCAATAAAGTTTTGCCGCACCTTTTAAAGAATGTAACTGTTATAGTTCTTCCGTAGAAAAATTCCACAATCGTTTTCAAAAGAAAAAAAAATAAATAAATAAAATAAAAGTACAAAGAACTTCAAAACACATTTTATCAAAGAAAGAAAAAAAACTCGTTCGTTAATAAACTGTCTTGAATTTCATTTTTAATCCGTTGCCAGTTGTTAAATATAAATAAGGAATAAAATGCTCTCGTGAATGAAAAATTTTTGTTAACAA
The DNA here is from genome assembly GCA_038373865.1 of Uloborus plumipes. Classification (NCBI taxonomy): domain Eukaryota; kingdom Metazoa; phylum Arthropoda; class Arachnida; order Araneae; family Uloboridae; genus Uloborus; species Uloborus plumipes. The sequence goes on from JAXGGA010005127.1 coordinate 7,553, forward strand.
AAAAAAATGGTCTGATAAGAAAAAAATAATAATAATAAATTAAACAAAACAAATAAATAAATAAACAAAAAATCGTCTGCCCAGTCAGTCATTTTTTCTGAGCCAGCATTTCCGCCATGTTTGCGGAGTCGGAGTCGGAATCAGAGTCCTCACAGAAGATTATTCAGAAAAGTACTTTACAATACATTATTTATCAAAACCATTTTCTTACAAAGTTAGTTTGAAGGAAATCCGCCTTGAAGTTCAGAATCAACATTCAATTTAAATTTCTCCGTAGGCGCTCATGTTAAAATTTTTTCTGAACGGTTCATCATTGAACGAAAAATGGTTCAAATTGAAAAGTGAAATATAGGAATGAGCCTCTCCGAGATCTTTCGAACAAAAAAAAGTTTATTCAATTCGGACGGTTCACTTAAAAGTTATTAGGTTGGTAAAGGTTGTTTGAACGGTTCAATGTTGAACGAAAAAAATGTTCAAATTGAAAATTTAAATACGGTAATGGAGCATCCTTGCCGAGATCTTTTGAACAAAAAAAAGTTTGTTTAAATCGGACTGTTCATTCAAAAGTTATTAGGTGTGAGAGCTTGTTTGAACGGTTCAATGTTGAACGAAAAATTGTTCAAATCGGAAATTTAAAAACGGGGATGAAGTATCCTTGCCGAGATCTTTCGAACAAAAAAAAGTTTGTTTAAATCGGACGGTTCACTCAAAAGTTATTAGGGGTGAGAGCTTGTTTGAACGGTTCAATGTTGAACGAAAAAATTGTTCAAATCGGAAATTTAAAAACGGGAATGAAGTATCCTTGAAAAGATCTTTCGAACAAAAAAAAGTTTGTTCAAATCGGACTGTTCATTCAAAAGTTAGTATCGCGGGACCGGTTGTTTGAACGGCTCAAAGTTGAACCAAAAATTGTTCAAATCAAAAAATCAAATATGGGAATGAGCTGTACTCGCCGAGATCTTTCCAACAAAAAAAAGTTCGTCCAAATCGGAATGTTCATTCAAAAGTTATTAGGGGGGGACAGACAGACCGACAGACCGACCGACCGACCGACCGACAGACCGACCGACAGACCGACACACAAGTTCCCCATCTCAATACCCTACTTTCAAATTTTTTATTTTTCGATATTTATTTCATTTCTTTGTTTCTTTTTGACTTTTTTTACTTGGCGATATTTTTTTTACTTGGCGATATTTTTTGGACTTGGCGACATTTTTTAGATGCATTAAGCCAATTTTAATGCTTTTTTCGTCTCTTTTATTTTTAACGGGAAAGTAGGCTAAAAAGCATGACAACTGAAGTTTTTTTTTTTCAAAAGTGTCTTAAAAACTTAAATTTGTTAAAGTAATTAAATGAAAACAGAATATAAGTCTATAAATGTGTCTTAATGAAAAAATAAGTTTTATTAGTGCTCGACTGCATACAAATCGTGATTCATCGCCAAATTTCCTCCACAATCATCATAAAACTAGCGCTAACACGCCAGATCTAGAAGTTATATTCCGTGTCTCATCCCCATTACAACTCGCCAAACCGAAAACCGAAACTGTTGGAGTAATTTCATTAAAAGCGGGGACCTCGTGTGTCAACACGGTGACCGCTTCCACCGGCACGTCACACCTCACGTGACCCCTTCCGACAGGACCACGCCCACCAGCTGACGTCACGGCGAGAGCAATCTGTTGCCAACTCTCGTGTTTGCTTGCCTTGATTAAAAAAGATCTCGTTTGGTATAACTGATTGAAGAGGGTGGTTAGGATGTCGTGTTCTGAGGGCGAAGTGTTCTTTTTTATTTCTATGGGTAAATATTTCGGCACATGATATTATTTCGAGGTTGTTAAAGTGATTGGGAAGTCCATGACGGTAAATATAATTAAAAGCAAACATAGGTGAGCTTGAGATAAAAATTAAATGGGATTTTTTCGGGCGATAATGTAGTCTAAGTTGCGCCGTAGTGGACATTGATTGGCGAAAAAAGTTGATTTGTAACTATAACTCTTTAGTAAATGTTTGTGTGAAAGTGTCGATAGCGTTTTTTGACTCAAAGTGGCTTTGTGTTTTTCTGCTGTGATATCACTCTTGAAAAAAAAAATATATATATATATATATATATATTAAGACTTTTTTTTTCAGTATCGTCTACAAATGCAAAATAGTTTTCACCGCTTCCCATACACATTTTTTTTTTTTGAAAAAATTTGCAGGAAAAGAAAATCGCATTTTTTAAATACCAGGAAATGAAACAAACAAAATATGTAGACTTTTAGTTGAATTTTTATTTTTTATAGGTGTAAAATCATTTAGTTTTATCCGAGTTTTCTCGAGATAATAATTACCTGCAACTCATACGAGCCCGAGATAACTCGGGAAGATCAGGCAAGCGGTTAATAAGGTATGGTTCAGAGAGGAAAAAAACCTGGTTGTTGGATAGACTTGTTCTTTTCCTTCTGCATGACTTTTATGTAATTAATGAAATGTATTGGTTTCACACTTTGCCACGACTTGGCTTTATTTCATCCGCTTTGGGATTAGTAGACAGTGAGTCACGGGTTCGCTTTGTGATTGGCATATAGTGAGTCCCATGAGTCTTCTTTTATGAGGCGAGTCCGCTTTTGGAAAGTACGATGTCCTCTCGCTTGCCTAAGGAATTTAGATAAGGTAAACTGTAATTATAAATTATTATTCTTTAAATCATCACTATCTTAAACTTTTTAGACAAAATAAGTTTTCTGGGAAAAGTTTTTTTTTTCTTCGAAGTTTGTTTCGATCATAAAACTTAGTTCAATTTAGTTTTACTTGTTAAAATAGCTTATTGAGAAATAAAACAACTAACTTATGATGCTATGAATTCTTGAAAACGCATTCCGAAATTCAGTGTAGCTCATAAACTAAATTAAAATATTACTTCAGTTTTAAAAATTAATAACTTGAATATTTTCTCATTACACGAACATTGGACTGAACTGCAAATTTAATGGTAAAAATCCTGTATTCCATTAATTTTTGCTCAAACAAGTCTATTAAGAGCCAAAATAAGAATCGAAGTTGTCATGAGGGATCGTTAGTTGTTTTATTTCTCAAATAAGTAACAAATATGACAGTATATAAAACAGTATATAAATATGAGTTAAAAATAAAAAAAAATTATCTGACATAAAATTCTAAATTTTTGGTTTTCTCCCTTAAAAGCGTTTTCCGCTGGGATAAAAAATATCTTCATAAGATATTGTTATTTTTTTTTCTCATAAAATACACAAACGATTAATTGCGATTTAGTAGAAAAAATCATAGTAAATTACTGTTTTCTATGCAAGCGTCATTTCAACAAACATCAAAGCAAAAGAGAAAAATATTTCATCCAAAATTTCGGTGAATATAGTGGGGTTGTTGAGCTCAGGTAACCATACTACAGCTCACATTTAAAGTATTTAAAAGAAAATATTTTTTTAGAAGTCTCTAAAAATCCTTCTTTTCTTTTCTTTTCATTTTTTGAGAATAGGCAAATTTCTATCTATTTTCTTTTTGAACCTTAGACGCTGAAAGACCTGAGGACCATTAAACACTTACGACCGCATACTTAATTTTACGAGCAATTTTTTTTTTCTTTTTACAAAAATACTAAATAAATAAAAGTAAATGTTATTTTGATCAAACTGTGAGACAACAAAATTATGATTGATATTTCGCAAATTGACACATTATTATTCCCAAAATCAGCTTTCATACTGTTACACAGATCCGCACACACTGACTCTATTGATGAGAACACAATTCCACCCTTCCCATTACGTCATCGGAGGCCGCTCTCGCTCCCAATCAAAGGTTAATAGCTCGGGCCCTTGGGTCAACACTGACCGGCCGCACGTCACGTGGATGGGGTTGATAATAGGAGGCGGCTTGACCCCAGGTCCTTCTGACCCCCCCCCCCCTCGGCACGTGCACCACGTGGGAGGAAAAAATGTTTGCACGGCGCTTGTTATGGTCGGAGGCGACTTCTAATGGCACCAACAAAAGGTGTACGTGTCCAGGGCAATTGGGGCAAATCGGGTTCATTTGCAGAATGGGCATGGAGGGGGGGGGGATGAGAAAGTCACGAGGTGAAATCTGCTTGGGGTTGGAGGAGATTGTGTTCGATTTTGGCTAAAAATTCAGTATGTAGCAAATTTTCATGCAGCAATGTATCCGATAATACTATGGCACTTAGGCATTAGATGAAATTGCTGCCACAAATTGGTATGACTAGCGGTTAAAACTTTAAAATCGAAATTGGACTGAAATAATTATGTGTTGACTCGTTTAAAATGATTTTTAAAAACATCACACAATGCGTTGGGGGGGGGGGGGATAAAAGCATGAACAAAAAGAATTTGTTTCTGCCAAATTAAAACTTTCGCATTCAAGGGATTTATCCAGGTTTTGAAACATGATTTTTTTTTCTTAATGTCAAATTTCTGAGTTGTATATTTGGTTTCCTTATGTTGCTAAAAGTTGAAATTTTGCAAAAACAACATTCAAGAACCTCTGTATTTTAAAAGCATATAGTGATAAATTTAAGAAACGTAAAAAAAAAAAAAAAATATAATCGCAGTCAGAAACGGCACAATTGTAATATTTAAACATGAAAGAAGTTAATGCTACCGATCAAGTTACAGGTGAATGTCAAATGCTTGATAAGTTACCTCAAAGTTATAGAAGTCGTAATTAATAGAAGTCGTAAGTTAAAGAAGTTATCAAAGTTATAAAATAAGTATTAATTCGCCATCCGTGCCAGTAGATCCACTGTAAGCACGCATAACATTTCAGATTTTTTTAAAAATAAACTTTTAGCGTTATCTAAGTAATTAAAGATTCCTTTTTTTTTAGATAATGTGGTTGACTTCCCTTCCGCCTCGGCTGTACGCCTGGTAAGGTAGATACTGTTCCAAGGTTTTTCAACACCCGGACCAAAGCCTTTTTAAATTTTTAAATACCTCTCATGAGTTCTGTTGTATTTTTTTTTTTTTTTTTTTTGTTCTCTGCTTCTTAACCCAATTAAGTCACTGATTGGTGAAGCGGATGGTTCAAGTACGGAAAAACACGGTGCCATATAAATTGTTGTTGGTTTATCACTCTACAATCACATGCTGTAGCCACAAACTAGACTACAGTTCGATCCTGATAAAGTTATGCTTAGTCGTGGGTCAGTAACTGTTATCGCAAAACCGCTCTTCTTAATCCTATTTAAAAGTTTAGAATGGGGGAGTTTCCTTCAGTCAAAAGTACTACTTTTTGTTACTGAAATTGATAGAATGATATAAAAAAATAACATGGGCCCGGAAAATACTTTAATTTTCCCAACAGTTTATTTTTCATACATTTTTTTAAAATAACCTACCTTGAAAACAGGGCGTGGTTTTTGTGAAGTCAGTGATGCACCTAACAGCTCTCAACCAATCGCAGGTGCTAACTACACCATTTACTTACACCATTTTGCTTGACTTGAGTTGTCCAATCACAGGAATCGGTGACGTCACGACCTTCGTCATCTCACTACTACCAATTAGATTTCGCGCTTACGTGCGCCACTGACGTCATGCGCAGATGTTTTTTTTTCGGAATAGCATCTGCGCACCGGTTAAAATAATTCATAAAAAATATATAACTGTCAAAAAATAAAAAAATGGTCAATTCCCATTTTTTGAAGCATGCTCTTTCAGAAAAAAATACTTTTGAAATTTCGGAAACTCCCCCATTGTTTAAGCCTCAACGAAACGGCACTCAACTTATCACAGCCGGATTATAAACACAAAAGCCCAAGAACCTTAAAAAAAACTCATGCAATCATTGTCAAATTCAAGATACAATGCATCAGAGCCTCATTACGTAGTGGTGGACTTACATATTTAGGGGCTTGTCGCGAAGGATTTTTTGGGAGCCAATTAGAGATGAAAAAAACGAAGTAAAATATTTTTCATGTGCCTTTCTAGATCCCCATCGGGGTTACATGTCATGGGGCCCGCAATTTTGGCAATTGGTACAAGGTAAACCACTATACACATACTACGCGTGATTACCACTATACACAGTTGAAGATAGTATTCTTAGAAAAATTAATAACTTTCATATAGTTGACTTATAAGTATTAAATGTACGTTTGAAACTAGTACATATCAAATGCATTTGAATCAAAATATTTAGATTTTGGCGATGCATTTGGCGAAATACTTGCTTCGGCGAAATAAACTGCCAGACAAGTTAGCCCGGATTATGGACACTTCACCCCACTGATGTGACAGAAATTAAAAGGCATCTATTCCATCACTAATTTCATTTCCGCGAAATGGTTCCGCGTTCGAAAAACGTTCCACAAAAATCTAATTTCCTGTTCTCGCCAAAGAAAATGACGAAGATAATGCATTTATCCATTAACGGCGCGGAATGGGCCCCACTTTTCAAATCGTCCAGGGAGTCCGGAATGATAACGGCGGCAAAATTTTACCGTTTCAGAGAATAAGATACTAATTAAATGGCAGTCCCGCGCGGTTGCAGACGATACGAGATGGATGTGATGAATTGGAACAGATGGTTCGTTCGGGTGGTTGACGTAGAATTATTGAAGTTGATCTTCTCGTGAAAGGGTAGAAAAATTGGCAGCATTTTCTGATATAGGAATCGGCCAGAGTCATAGTAAAATCAACATTAGTAGAACGTGCTCGTGTCCAAATATTTTTGACTCTTTTCTTTGAAATTTTAGGCACAAGTACTTTGAAGTGCTGCTTTGGCTCGATTCCAGCAACAGAAAATTGAATGCGAATGAAATTTTTTCGAGAATTGAAGTTTTAATTAATATCCCCTTTAATTAAAGTTGTATAATTATGCAACGAGCTAAACATGAAGCTTGAAAAGTTATGGATCTGTCGATACTTGGTTTTATGGATAGTTCACTGCCTCGGGGAAAGTTAGCGGGACATACATACGCACATAAATAGATAGGTACAATCAGTTTTTAATAATATAAGATTAAATAGCTGTTACATGCGGTAGCTTACCATACGGTTGGAGCGAAAATGAACTAAAACAGATGGTTCCATTGGTTGAAGTGGGATGTAGCGGAGAAAGGTGGAAGAGGAATTACTGAAGTATCTTCTAGGTGAAAGAGTAGAAAAATTGGCAGCATTTTCTGATACGGAAATCGGCGAGAGTCATAGTAAAATAAACAATAGTAGAACGTGCTCATATCAGAATATTTCGACTCCTTTCTTTGAAATTTTATGCAGAAATACTTTCAACTGCTGCCTCAATTTTAGCAACAGAAAATCGGACGCTTTGAGGCGATTGAAACTTCTTTGAGAATTTACGTTATAGTCAATATCTCCTCAAAAAAATTGTTCAATTATGTAATTTAGTCAATCATGAAATCTGAAAAATTACGGATGTATCGATACCTAGTTTTTGATGGTTACGTCACTAGCCTACGTGGGAAGTTAGATTGACATACATACATACATACATATACATGCATGGATACGATCAGTTTTTATTTATGCAAGATTAAATGGCGGTCCTCCGCGGTTGCATACTTGCAATCAGCTAAAAGTGCAGTTCGGAACAAAAATGAACAGATTATTTCTGTACCTCAGAACCAGACTTACGTAAGTCCATTTTCGTCATTTTTCGGTAGAGGGGAAAAAACGATTGTCGAATACATCGTTTTTCCCCTCTACTGAAAAATGACGAAAGTGGACTTACGTTAGTCTGGTTCTGAGGTACAGATTCTATCCATGCCGATTAACCGTTTTACACAAGAAAGCATGGTTTACACAAGAAAATTGTTTAAAAAAATGCATTTCTTTCCAAAAAAAAAATAAATATAAGAAAATAAATAAAAATAAATAAATAAATGAATAAATAAAATAAGCTGATTAATTAATTTTGAAAAACGGTGTTTCCAAAAGTAGTTGCGATTTTTTACTGTGATTTTTTCCTATATTTTTCATTATTTCCTACAAACATGGGTAGCATCTTCTCAAAAATGAATAACAGCCGTACGAAAAATCAGTTCCTCGCTGCGAACAAATATCCCGGATTTTTCCGGCCCTACCCAACCCTTCGGTATCCAACCATATCCCCCAGAGACAGCGAACAGAAAAACAGTGCCATAAAATCGGGATCTCTCCGGGGGCCCCTGATTGGAGCGGGGCCCCCAGGGACGGGGCCCCCTCAATCAGAGGGCCGGCGAGTGATTAGCGCAGACTAGTAACACCGGTTAGACAAGTCGGTTAAATCATCGGCCGCGCCTCCCTGGGGAGATGGCGTAACTGTAACTGTATCTCCCGCGCCGGTACCTGCGGGGCATAGATATCGATAGGGCTCCGGGAAAGGATTATCGGCAACTGATGCAGAGTTCGGATTAACTCTTTGGGTGGTTTTAGGAGGTCTGGGGGCTAAGGTTGGTTGACCACACTGCAGAAATAAGTTGTTGTTTTTACAGTATACAGTCGAACCTGTTTATCCCGAACTTGCTTATCTCGAAAACCTCTCTATGTCGAAATTTTTCAATTTCCCTGCCTTTACAGCATAAATTTAATGTTTTTTTCTCTTGTTTATCTCGAATGATTTTTCCCGAAAACCTCTCTATCTCGAATTTAGACGACTCTCATTTTTGAATTCCATATCCAGCCACCTTTATCAATGGTATAACTTATAGACAAAAATCATCTTCTGCAACAATCATTCAAAGACTATGTTCGTACTTAAAGGTATGCATTCACTTGCTACCGATATAGTTATCACAATGAGTAAAACGTGGACTCACAACATGCCGCACAGTAAAATATTCACCAATATCAATTCAAAACAAGCTATTTGACTTTGGGGTCATTCCATAGTGACTAACGTAACATTCAGAGCTGATTTTGTAACTGTGTTTACTTGTAACTTAAAGGATAAAAAATACTTTTTAGTTATTCTGGTGGATTTACAATGTACATGGTATCTATGCATCATTTCTGCTAAGAATTTAAAACAAAATTACTGACAGTAGATATTTTTTCAACCAAAAGAGCAGTGTGACTATAAGGTAACATTTTTGCAACCCTGAAAATGAATGCTCATGTTGTGAGGCAAAAATTTCTCAAATTTAAGCAAGTGTTAAAAATTGAATGATATATTTGCAAAATGTGGAAAGTTGGCTTTTAAAAACATAAAACACATTTATTAAATCTTACTTTTTTTTAGTCTTGAGTGTCACTTTTACTCAAGATGGAGTGTGACTAACGTAACGTGACTAACGTAACCATCGAATAATAAGCAGTATAGACACACTACAAACTATTATTACGCCTAATCTTAGTGATAACTACAATACTTTTTCAATTTTTTTAACTTCTTATGTTGTATGATTTTTTTTTATGTATTTATTCATTTATTTTTTGATACTTTTTTTACTTCGGTATTTTTTTCTTCTTCGGCTGAGGTTGACATTTTCATGGAATGACCCTTTGTTCCAATGGCTTATTTCTGTAAATTTTGTCACAACCTCTGTACCTCGAATCTTTCTACTGTCCCGTGAAATTTGAGATAGACAGGTTTGACTGTACAGTACAGAAAGCAGAGGTTCGAGTTTAAAACTGTAAAACACAATAATAAACTGGAAAACTGGCTATTTCAGAGCTTATTACTGAAAAAATAGAAATTTTACAGTTTATTGCTGTAAAATTAGCAATCTACTTATATTAAAAACTGAGTATCTTTCTTTCTAACTATCTTTCTTTCTATCTATCTATGTCACGCTTCTTTCTCCTGAACGCCAGTGACTTTAAAGTCGAACCAGGTACCGATAGATAGGTAATTTTTCAGGCATCATTAGTTTCAATTTATATAATTATACGATTTTAATGAGCGAAGATATCAATTAATATGTCGTCAAATTTAAAGCGATTAAGCCTAATAAATGATTAAATATGAAATCCATTGTTGCAAAACATGGTTGCTATGAAACAGTAATAACAATGATAATGAGCATTTTGAATGAAGGCTTAACTAAATCAAACACGAAACTCATAAGCGGGCCACTTACATAGTATTTTTATCGCTAGTTACTTGTAATAGTTTGAAACATTCATTTGTTGAAAAGCCATCTACTTATATTAAAAACTGAGTATCTATGTCAGCTTCTTTCCCTTGAGCGAGCAGAACTTGTTGTAACTTTCCTCACCATTTTGAAGGCGCGAAGCATCTCGATAATTCGAATGATTTTTTTGATGCAGGAAAAAAGTGAAATCGTGAAGCGCCTGTTAGCGAGCAGCCTTGGCGGCGAGTATTTTTTTGAAACATTCTTTACTACTTTAAAGGCGCGAAGCACCCGTGCAACGCCGGGCCACGCAGCTAGCTGCTTGGGCATTAGTGGGCCACGTACGTAATATGTCTTAAAATCTTATGAAAATTGAATTATATCAAATAATATCACATCAGAATGAGGTAAAAGTGTGGTGGCGGGGAGACATTATGCATCAGCATGCCGCAGGAAGCTAATCTAGCTGCCCTGGCAGCTAGTTTTATCATAAAATTAGCTGGATTATAATGTAAAAACAACAGTGTAATGCTGGCAGCAGAGGTTCCAGTTTAAAACTGTAAAATGCACAGCAATAAACTGTTAAACTAGCAATTTTAATTTATTGCTGTAAACTAGCAAATTTTCAGTATACTGCTGTAAAATGAGCAATTTTTCCAGTTTATTACTGTAAAATTAGCTGTTTTATACTGTAAAATCAACATCTATGTTTTACAGTGTAGTACAGTGTATTATTAGAAGTTCTGTCAAGAATTAACCCAGCCTGCTTTCCCGTACACCTACATCGGCATTTTGGCATCTGATCAATATTCTCTTAATTATCTGAAACTGTAAATTACGTCAAACATACCTTTTTAGCATTAAAGGCTTCCCAAGTAGCATCAACTTGTCGGATTTTGCTCGACCGATCATCGAACTCCTCTTAAACTGATCCCGTAACGCACGATGACATCGTTCCGATCAGTATCCGAGCACGGTTTTCGATGAGCTACTTTTCATCGGAAAGCGACATCCTTTCGATCAACTTTCCCGAGGAAAATAAGCCGAGCATCCAAAATTGATCCTAAATTCATCAGCACGGGACTGCACTTCTCGTGAATTGCTCCAAATCTCATCGTATTTCGAGCAAAACTCATCGGATTCTGTTTGGCCGATGAGACATATTGGAGCAATTCCCGATGAGAAGACATCGAATCCGATCATCGGCCGATGAGAATTTCATCGGGTTTCTATGAATGGCCGATCAACGGCCGATGAGATTATGCTGCTAGGGTTATGTCTAAAAGCAAAATATACCTCTTTCATCTGATGAAATATATGCGTAAAAAGTAAATAAACGAATAAATAAATACAGTTGTAGCGTATAGCCCCTTTTAAACAATCCAGCTAATGTATTTCTGAATATTTTGTCTTCGTCTTCAAAAAAGAAATAACATCAAGGAGAAAAAAAAAAAACATTCGTAAAAAAACACCTCGAATTTTATTTTTAATATGCTGTAATTAATTAAAAATAAATTAATAAGTAACTAAATGTACTACATAAATAAGGAAATGTTCTCTTAAATGATAAATTTTCACCAGAAAAAAAATCTTCAGCAAAAAAAATAATAATAAAAATAAATAATAAATAAATCAATGAAGAAATTTAAAAAATAATAAAATTTTTATAAAATAAATAAAAATTTAAATTACCTGCGGATTAAAAAAATAATGCACTCCAAATATCCCTTCATTTCCCGTTGAAAAAAAATGAAATAAATATATTAAAACTTTAGACAGAAAATAAAGACAAATAACCTCAATGATCAATATTTCACAGTAGAAACCAGGGTAATTAAAGTAAACTGTAAAATTATTATAAAATTAGCTGTATTATACTGTAAAAACAGCATTTATTTTTTAGTGATGAAATAAAAATTTCGAAATTCAAAAGTTTCCTTCACTGCGAACCATTTTTTCAAGAGATATTTCAGCAATGTCAAGGATAAAACAAGAAAATTAACAGACACATGAACCTTATATCGCTGATTTGGCGAAAAAAACCACAACAACATCGACTGTAGACTTTCCCGTAAAACGGACTTCTTTTGGGTATAACTACTGCAGCTGTAAAAACCGTTTTACAGATAAGATTTTCGAACAAATTTTTCCAAGTAATTCATATGTTAGTGCTGGCATTAATCTCTTTTAGGTGTGCGTAATAAAATGTTAAAAAAAAAAAGAATTGTTCCTAACGTGTAGTTACGTTAATTTAAAGGGAGGATTGCTAGACACAATGTTATTTGGATTGGTAAAACTTCTCTGAAATATACGTAAGTATTACTCGTACGATATCGATGTCGATGTTTTGGAAACATCGATGTTTTATCGTCGATATTTCTATTATTATTCTTTTTTTTTGGTGTCGATGTTTTATATTTTATCAAAAAAGTTTAGTAAAACTATGCGACAGTTACATATTAAAATTAAATTACACTTTTAAGCTGTAGTTGCAGCGTTAATCTCACTGTAAAACAAATCTGATTATTATGATAATTATAATTATCATAAAAATCAGATACGGTTCTTAAAAAAATTCTAGCGCAGAACATCGATAATTATCGATGTTTCGAGTTAGAAATTAAAAAAAACTTGCTAATTTGCTTTCGCCGTTTTTGTTATGTGGTTGTCTTTTTATTTCAGTAAGAAAGTTTAATAAAAATGGGCGGCCCAAAAAGTTTTCTTTAATTACCATAAAACATTTTCAGTCGATTACTTTTAAACATCGTTGTTTTGCATTCAATGTTTTTTTCGATGACTACATTGGGCATTTCATCAAAAAAAAAAAGGTTCCATGAAAATATGCGATAAAAGAGTTACATCGTTAATCAGTAATAGCAGTATTCTAACTCCCTGGAAAAAGTTTCCTATAATTGTCATCGATGTCTCACGGTTGATGTTTTTTTCAGTCAAAAAAAAAAAAAAAAAAAAAAAAAAAAAAAAAAACAGCGTTATATCCGACTCCAAGAAATAACGAGACGCCATGTAACGAGGTATTATTGTACATTTAAATATGTACCCAATATAAAAAAAAAAACGTTTTGAAACATCGATGTTTTTGGGTCGATGTATCAATACCATCGATGTTTTATCATCAATGTCGCACTCTGCTCTTTTTTGTCGTTCTACTGATGGAGGCATTAATTTTAATTTTGAGAATGCTGCTTCATTCATTATTTCCGCATGAAAAGAGCAGAAAAACATAGACACAACAATATTTAGGGAATGCTATAGATTTATCGTTATAGAAGGATTAATCGATACTTCGAGCACCACTATAGGGTAATTTATGAGTAATTTGATTTGCTTACGACACAATAATTTAAAAGGAAAAAAATCAAATCAAAACAATTGGAAACTATTAAAATATATATATATATATTTTTATAGTTTCTAAGTGGAAGCAACGAACATACGGAGGGCGGCCACATGACTTCTTTATTTCAAAACTTAATAAAACCCATTTTGCGAATCAGATTACTTAGATTTTTTTTCGTTTTCTGTTTTTTTATCAATATTGGTTCATGTCTAAAACTTTGTTTTTTATATACGTATAATTAGTTGAGATGTTTGCACAGTAAAAAAATAATTTTTACACCACCGACAAATTTACTACTGGGGGTGGCTTCTTGGCACAAAGTGGATATTGGCATAAAAATCTATTGGGCAAAAAAGTCAAACCATGTAACTGCAGAAGGTAGCTGTTAGTACCTAAAGTTTTTCAGTTAATCTTTAAAAAAAAACGAAGCATGCTGATTTTGATTGATTCAATTTCTGACACTGTATTTGTAATATGGGATTAATGTTAATAAATTATTAGTAATACCCACAAATAAAGCTTGTGAGAAATTTGTTAACTGAAATGTGTTGCTAGAATTTTTTCATGTCGTTCTTTTATTAACAGGAATAACACAATCAAGAATAACAACAAGAATTTCATACATTTTTATTGCACTGTATCTTTAAATCTACAATAAATATGCACAATTTAAGAATAAAAAAATTACACCTTTTCAATGAAAGCTCTGAAGTTTGCAAGAAAGAATAATTCATACATTGTAACATGGATTCATACACAGGATTCGTATCTTTGAACTATTTTTTTTCTGAATGGATATGTTATTAAATATATTTTGTCCAAGTTAGCTACCTTATTTCAAACTAATAGGTTCTTTGAAACCCCTTCACGTTGAAACTTGTATAATGCATGCACAAATTACTTCATCGATTCATATTAATGGCACTTATCCGTTAAAAGTATGTTACTTGGCGCATTTTTAGTTTTTGTTAATTTATTTCTTTATCGCTGTTGAAAACTAAAAATTTCGTAGTTGGTGACACTCAATTACTTTAATCTTACTCTAATTAAACGGTATTGTGGATATCGGCAATGTTTTTACTTTGCCTTGTTTGGCTTTTTTATGCTATGCCTTTGATTAAACTATCGCACACAAATTATTACCAGAGAAAACCAATGATTAGTTTTTAGTGTTATCAATCGCTTAAATTTTAGACGCGTTGATAGTTTCTTTCTTTTTTTAACATAGTTTATTTTATGTAGAGCATTTACTTGAGAAAATTAAGAGAAGTTTTGTAGTGGAAACATCACCTTATTTCTGAAGTACATTTACACCGAAAAGAATAAAATAAAAATATTTTTGAAAAAAAAAATTGAACTGACTTCAGAACTTCAATCGGCAATTGCTCTAAAAAGTAAAAAATAATTTAATTTCATTCTTTTAACACCATCGATACTACTTTTAAAAACACAAGTTTTGAAGTTGGCGCAAAAACATTAAATATAATCATACGCAGCTATAATTCAACAATAAATATAAATTTTAATGGATCCAGATTCTTTAATCGCATTCATATATTTAGATAATGGTACAAATATTCTGTTTTTAAATTTTACCTATCGTTTTTTATCCAACTTCAAAACTAATGTTTTTAAAAGTAGTATCGAAGGTGTCCAAAGAATAAATTTTTTTAAAAACTTTTTAGAGCAATGGCCGATTGAAGTTCTGAAGTCGGTTCAATTTTTTTTAAATATTTTTATTAAAGAAATGCTATTGTTGCTAAGGTAAAAAGTTAGCTAGTCGCCAAAGCAAGTGATGCACTTGTAACGTAAAATTTCGCCACTACAGAGTTGAAATAAATAAGTAGGTTTATAGGATAAGGAGGTTCCTTTCTTCATTTCATTCTTTTTTTAGAGTGGACGAAGTAAAAAGCAGTGAAAATCTTTTTTTTTTAATTGTTTTGGTTTTTAAATTCCACATGCTTCAGTTAACCTTATTTAGGGTTAAATGCCTCTTTTATTTTTAACTGAATTTTGAAAGAGCAACTAAAGTTGAAAATAATTGATTGATGTTTGATTTTAATTATGACCTGTTCATGGATTTGAACATTTTTTTAATGTATGAGTCATTTTAATCAATACTAAATCTTTTATTTTTAAAAACACCTTGTAGTTTATCATGCATATTACTGCACAGTAGGTATCCAAAACTTTTATGTGTTATGCTAATGACTTAATGAAAATTTTCTCTATTCCTTTCAAGTTTTTAAAAATGTATTTAGCTCCCATAAAAAGTGGAGGGCGGGAGGGCAAAACAATGACATAAAGCTTAGGGTGAAGTTAACAAAATTACCAATAATAATTACTCAAGTCAATTTAGTTTAACAACTCAACGCAATTCACACTAACTTAAAACAACTCAACTAAATTTAATATACTCAACTCCACTCAACTCAGTTCATTTTAATTGGATTCTGTTCAACTTAACTCACTTCCACTACGGTTCAGTTCAAAGCCAATCCACTTTTTCAGCTCAATTCAAATCAGTTTCGCACTTCAAAATTGATATTTTTCATAAGTATTATCTTTGCAGCATTCATTAATTAATTTATCATGTAAAAATTTAAAAACGCATTTTTTTCTAATCAATGAGGCAAATAAGGGGATTCTTAAATTATCTCACTTTAATAATTACTAAATCTTTACACCCTGAGTTTGATAGAAAAAAGTTCGTATTTTAAAGTACTGTGTATATTCATGCTATGGATAGAAATTTGGATAACATTTAATACGCGTACTGTATTGATTTGGTAGGTAAAGCTTCTGCAACTTCCTTTATTGTAAGTTAAAACTACTACTTTCCTGCATCCAAATTCAAAATATGAAATTCATCGTAAATATATACAAATCTAAACAATAGTATTGCAACATTAAATGACTAGTCAACGAAAGACGGTTTTTGACTAATGAACACTGTAGATTAAATTACAAATGATAAGTATTATAAGATTCTTAAAAACTGTACAGTATATTTACAAAAAGATTTTCTGTAGTTGATAAAGTGTGTTGTACTGTAAATACAAAGTTCATTCTTAATATTACAAAGTCGTCCGCAGTACGCAAGACCAGCTTGTCCTCTGTACGATCAGAGTTATTCTGCATGCAGTATACCAATAGCTCGGTTATGCCATCCAGAGATTGCAGTTTCGTCCTTTTCATGGACTCGTCAGCCAGTAATATTCAATAACCGAACTGGAGGTAGATATTCTCCTATTGTAGCTGTGAGATCACCTTCGAACTGGTGGCAAGCAATAACGTGGTTGAACTCGTAAAACGAAGGCAGAAGTTAACTTAACGCTTATCATAGTCATGCTGGTTTCGTATCGAGCGTAACAGAAAATAAATTATTGTCCCAGATTTTCCACTCAGATCTTTGGTTTAGTATAATTTTGATAACATATCAGTGTCTTGCTAATTCGCTATCATTTTTTTTTCCATGGTTTCCAATTCGTTTCGCTGTTTAGAAACAGTACCAAGTTTATATTGGCAATGAAAAGTTCAAGTTGATAATGCCAGGCTTCCGCACTTCTGGGGATCTAATCGCGTAGTAAGTAATAAATACTACTCAGACTCAGTTTCTCAAATTAACCCATTTATGCCCAGTAGTCTAAAAACGGGACGCTTAGTAGTTACTGCATACAAAAACCTATAATGGTTATATCATTTTACTCTAAAGCTGTTTTTCACTAGTTAAATAGTCCTTCTTGAGAAAACCAGTTAGAGCCACTCGTTGGGCATCAGAGTTTAATTATTGACAGCTATTTTCGTACAAATCAGTCAAGCAACGATCCAGCATGGATAGCCACCGAAAGTAAGTTTTTTTTTACGAACTTATTTTTCATAAAATTAAACTATTTTAAAACGATTTGCTTGAAATTGATCAGAGATGTTTTCTGTAATGTTACTTTGCACAAGTAAAGTCAAGTAAGGTCGTATTTTGCTCACATATCTGCATCATATTCTATAAACAGGACGTTAAATAACTTAATAAATATGGCAACGTTGAACTATTTCAAGCCTAAAATTTATGTAAAACATTCTAAGAGTTTTAAGCAGATAAAAATTGAAAAAAATTATCAGAAAAACTTTGGCATAAATGAGTTATTAAAATCACTTGACCAACGACAGCCGTCGAGATAAAGTGCAACATTGGAGAATGGCATCTGAAGACAATGTTGAAGACTGATAAAACATCAGTAGATGCTTGACAAAGCAGAGGTTTTTTATGCTTGGTTGTAGTTGATTTATGGAGGGGGCTTGAAATTTGAGTAACTCGAGGTAACAGTGGCCATTCTAGTTGCTTTGTTTTTATAGCTTCTGATTGTTAATTAAGTAAAAGACAACGCAAGTGAAGTGTTATAATGGAAACTATTTGTCAAAGGTAGAGAAAAGTTTCTGCCAATTTTTTCCTTTCGTTCATGTCGTTCAGTATTGAGGTGTGAATAGCACCAGGTATCTATCTAAGCGGTCACTCTTAACAGTAAGAAATTTCTAAACTGCCTCAGATTATTTCTGGGTAACCTACTGGGTTTTTACCGGTTTTCTGTGAAAATCAAGTTTTTTTATGATTAAGTTTCCTGAATTGATATAAGTCGCCCGAATGTGACTTTCCATTTTTGTGAAAAATATTGTTAGCTACCAGTGGGAAGGTATATTCAACGTCTTTATAAAGTGATGATTTTTTGCGGATCTATATTCTGTCTGGCAAGACTGAGCCTCAAATAAAGGCAAATTGTGCATTGATGCTATAGCTTTTGAAAGAATTGCGGGTAAGTAAGATTCCGAAATTTGCTTCCAATTTTGCGTTAATTTTGACCATAGAGCTCATCGAGAATGAAAGGGGCATTTTATAAATTGCAGTTCCATTGAGTTATCATAGACTAAAGAAAGACGTGTCCCTTTCATTCTCGGTATGCGATATCTACTTAAAAATTCTTTAGAAGACTTATACTCTCTATAAACGTATCTGAAATTTTCTTGGAAGGCTACTGTTTTATTCCAAAAACGTGGCTGGCTTTTATTAGGAAAGCTTCTGAATTCTTCTAGAAGATTACAGGTTAAGTTAAAGAAAGTGACTAACTCTTGCCTGAAACTTTTCTTTCTATACCAGATATGTTACTGAAAGAAGTTA
Organism: Uloborus plumipes; assembly: GCA_038373865.1. Classification (NCBI taxonomy): domain Eukaryota; kingdom Metazoa; phylum Arthropoda; class Arachnida; order Araneae; family Uloboridae; genus Uloborus; species Uloborus plumipes. Next base: position 26,135 of record JAXGGA010005127.1, read on the forward strand.
GGCACACTGGGTGTCAATTATTTTCCAGAAACGTTTCGAAATCTTTTTACTTTGTTCAACAAGAGAATAATACCATTATCTGTTGACAATGTGTACGACAAGAATTGGGTATAGTGTCAACAGTGTGTTTTATTTCCAAGAATATTTAGTTTTGCCAATTTTCTTATGACTAGTTTGGTACTTCCTCTTCAACACTTATTACAACATTGCTTCTGGATCGAGAAAATAAAGTACCAATATGAAAGCAAAGAACTTGGTTCGATATTGCTATTGCCAAAACCGATTCATCATCAGATACGAATAGCAAAATTATGAGCTGCTGCAGCTCATGAGATATTTGGGATATTTTCTTTGAAATATTTTTTAGGTTCATGCCAGTAAGCATATTTAGCACTTGAATTAGCTAGCAGTATTATATATACGCTTCAAAACAGTCTAAGTTTGTCCTATTACAGATCACATAGTTTGTGTTTCAAAGAAATCTGTGGTTGTTTTCCTCAAAATAGTTTGGATTTACGGCAGTGTGATGTATTTAGCTTTAGATTGAGATCGCTTGAGCAGTATTTGCTGTTTACTGCAGAGCAGTCTTTGTGGATTAAAGGATTTAGGTCCTTTCGTAGTCTTTGGTTGCTTTCTTCAAAATAATTCTGCCTTATGCGGGTGTGATGTGTTTTGAAGCTGAATAAATTTCTTTACATTTTCAACAAATGTTCGGCATTGGCTTCAAAACAGTTTATATTTGAATGCCGATGTGGTATGTTCACTTACTGAACCAAACGCTTTGAATCACCAAGAAGTCATACAGTTTCCAAGACAATAGCTCTTAGAGGAACACCCTGAAACTGTTTATTAACCTTTGTGTTTAGAGTTCGAACCATCCTGTTTCAGACCCAGTCCAGAAAATCTGAAAATCTGGTTCTGAACCTTCTCAGTGAAGACCAGTCCTGAGGTCAGAATGCTGAGTTTCTTTGTGCCTCCGCAAGTCGACTTTCCTCTGGAATGCTCTTCCGCAGATGTCGCAAGCAAACGGCTTGAACCCTGTGTGCTTGCGACTGTGGGTGATGAGATTAGAAGACTGGCTGAAGGCCTTGCCGCACACTGTGCACTTGTGCGGCTTCTCTCCTGTAACAAGAAAAAAAAAACTAGAATTAGAATTAATTTAGAATTAATTAGAATTAGAATTAGAGTTAGAATCGTTATATCGCGCTTTTCGGGAAAAAAAAAAAAAGAGCGATGTATCCGAAAGCGCGATATAACCGAGGTTATAAAGAATAGTTCTGCTCTTTTCTACGGCCCTGGTGGGAAGCAGTTTCCAACTTAAGCTGAAATATTTTGCTGGTATGGACGTTTGTGTGACAGAAATTGCCGCTGTTTTTCCAGGGAATTCTGAAGAATAGAAGAGTCTTCGTTTTGTTCGTTGACAAAACAAAAAAGAAAGAAAGTTTTTCTGATTTTTACCATACCTTTTCATAAATGGTTTCACATTTAAAGCGAGTTTTTTTCAATAAGCTTTGATATTTCGGGAGACACAAGAAAAGAGCAATGTATCCGAATGAGCGATATAACGAGGGTCAGAAGGAACTATACAATGTGTCCATAAAGTCATGGTGCACTTTTAACTTGTCACAAGAAGGCAACAGAGTAAGATAGAAGACAGAGCAAGAAACGGTAAAATTGTGGTAATAACCTGTAAAATTGCTGCTTTAGAGTAATAAGCTGTAAAATTGCTCATTTTACAGTTCATCACTGTGCATTTTACAGTTTTAAGCTGGAACCTCTGCTACCAGTATTATATTGTAAAAACAACAGTTAGTTAGGCAGGAATTCAAGTGAAACACCATTGCAATCGCTTCGAATTGCAATCGCTACTGGAAGTGAATTACATTATCATCAACTTAACTTAGCACTGACGTCACTACGAGCGGAGCCAATACGAGCTCACAAGCAGTCAGCGATCTCCTCTTATTCGCCAAGTAGGCTGTGACGTTTTATCTAGCTCGTTTTTCATAGGCAAACGTCACGCAAACGTCACGCTGACGTCACGATGTTTTTATCAAGAAACGTTCTAATGTAATTCATTTCCAGTAGCGATTGCAGTTTGCGATCGCCCGTTTCACTTGAATCCCTACCTAAAAACAACAGTGGTTACCCATTTTTTTTTTACAGTGTGGCCTAAAGTATTCTAAGCATGTTTCCATTGTGTACAGTTGAAACTCATTAAACCGAACTCCAAGAGACCTTTAAAATAAATTCGTATAACAGCAGCTCATCATTTTCAAAAGAAATAAGCAACGGACCGGGGATAGAAAATCCAGTTCGTTTTAACAGCAATTCGTTCTAAGTGTTTTCGAACGAAGGATGTTCGACTGTACCTCATGTGCAGTGAACAGTTGATGACGCAATGTGCGAAATTTTAATGGAACTCATGCTCTTTTTTTTATACATAAAAATGAATGTATGAATCTATGTATGTATTTATGTATGTACCAATGTATGTCCTTTACAGACTCAAAAACTACCAGCCGAATTCGCTAAAACTTTCAGTTTGTTTGTGTCATTACTCGACATTTCAAGAGACGAATTAAGAAAGGAATCTGTCTGTTAGCTTTTTTTATTCCAATTTTAGTTGAAATTTCCACATAAAATCTTTAATTTCTTAAAGGCTTTCCTCCATTCAATCATCATTTAGTGATTCATCTCAACTTCCCTCCATGGCTAATTTTGCGTTTGGTAGTCTTTGCTTTGCGTGGTTTTCTAAGGCTTCTCGAAATTCAAATAGTTAAGAAATGTTTCTTTCGTGAGTATTCACCCTTGTATAGATAATACTGCTGTTTTTAATTTTTTTCAAAAGTCGAAACGCAGTTTTTTAGAAAATCACCACAGACAAATAATACATACAAGTTTGGTTTCACAATGTCCATCACTCCGATTTAACTGTCCACGTTGTCACAAAAAATATCCTCTTGGACTTCGCATGCTGCATTTTAACCCACGCGACGCCGTGCATATCCACCAGTACTTGAATAAAACTTGTACATCCCAACTGTAACTGGACCCAGAACTGCCCCCCTCAACTAACGCCTCCTAAATACTAAATGCCTAGCACATTTGCTTTGCTACTGTCATCGTTAGTTCCACTTTAAGCGCCACCTTGCGGCAATTCAATAATGCCGTTGTTATTTTTTGATTGGTTAATTTTTAAATTTAAATTCAGAAACGAACCAATCGTTAATTTCTCAAAGAACTCCGGTCGATGGCAGTGCTTCGTGAACCAAGGGCATTTTGCAGCTATTGGCGATGGATCCAAACAATATTCGAAATAAATTTTTTGATGGTTGATTTTTAAATTTAAATTCAGAAATAAACCAATCGTTAATTTCTCTTTCTCGTAGAACTCCGGTAGATGGCAGTGTATCGTGAACTAAGGACGAAATTTTGCTTTGTGCTAAAAACCAGAAAGTTGCAGGCATTTAGTGTTTAGGAGGCGTTGCCTCAACCCACCGATTGTTGATTGAGAATAGATGTCATAGATTAACAGAAGTTGCTGTAATTGTTGTCTTGGCTGGTAATGTGGGGTGGGCTGCTTCACTTTTCCAAATGCACCGTCAGTTGGTGTGAGGTCCGATTTCCACAGTATCTACACACTTGCCATAGGGATCCTGTTGCGAATTTATAAATCGTCTGCGATGTTCATATTTCTTTGTGTTATTTGATTCATTTATCGTCTGCGCTATCAATTGTTTTTTGTAATGGCAACAAAAAAGAAAAGAGATAGAACAGTTTAAATATGTTGATGGAAGGTGAGCGTTGTTTTTTCTCGCCCATTGTTGGCGGAGAATATTATTTTACATTTTACTTAAATATGTAATTAAAAGTTTGTTTTTATAAAAAGTCAAGAGTTTGATTTTATCTACTTAAGTGAAGAGTTCGGTTTTATTTACTTCCCTGAATAAATATATTTATATTGAAATTCCTAAGACGTGGAATGGAGAAACCATTCTATGAATACACCAAGCTACAGTCCACTATGAAATTTTAACCTACCTACCAAACCTTATCAAGTTTATAGGGTAGGTAACCCTTCATAGCACAACATCACCACCACACAAAGGAAGGACAAAGGACAGTACAGAGAAAGTGCATGCATAACCATAGCCGGGATTCGAAGCCGGGACTTCCCGATACGAGTCAGACTTATCTAACCACTAGAAAAGGTGGCCGATCGGTTAACAAATAAAACAAATATTAGAATCACTATCTTCTTTTTTTTCTATTCCCGTGTAAAATGTTCTGCAAGATCTATTCCTGTTTCATCTCGTTTTAATACTTTATGCTACTTCTAGAATTTCATTCCAAACATTCGATGCCTTAATAGATCTGATATGATCCCAAGTCCAAAATGATCCATTTCTATGCCGGCAACGAAATCTATTACGCCATCCGACTCCAATTCAACAAGCATTACAAGAATGGATAATAATCGAAAGAGAGAGAGAGAGAGAGGGGAGGGGGGGGGTACAAAAGTTTCTCCCCCCACCCCTCTAAAAGCGCTCCAGAAAACAAAACCCGAAAGTACAGACCGCCATATTCTCAAATATTTACACCTATCACCGCTCAAAATGGACCATAAAACAGATGAAGAAAAGAAAAAAAAACAAAATCCGATTCAGCAAACGTATAATGCCTCTAAAGTACAAAATATAATGCCGGAGTGGCCGGACTATAAAAGAACGTTTAACTGCTGGACGGAAATGCTATCAATAACAGTAACAAACCGTATTTCCGAATCAGAATGGCCCCGGACCTTTGTTCGGGGCCCCTGGGGGGCGGCCGGCATCCGGCACTAAATCGTGGAGGAAATCCGGGTCCGGCTAAAGTTGTGTTGCCTCATGAAGTATGGATGCGCCTCTGGGAATTGAGCAGTACTTGAAGGAAGTATGGCCCCGCATCGGAGTGGACATTGAGGGTTGCCGGATGAGGGCAGAGCGTGCCAAGTGCACAGGTAAATAGACGCCAAGCGAGTCGCGGACTAGGTGCAGAGGAATTCAAAAGCGGGGAGAAATCTTGTACAAAAAGAAAAAATCTTATATACTGTTATCAGTACCCGCACGGAATCGCTCGTGCAGTAAATAAAAAACATTTTGGAGAAAGAGTAATGTTATCCCCTTTCAAAACTTTTAAGCGTAATCCCGAAAACTACGAAGATCGAGTTAACCCTTGGCTAAGTTCAATAAAGCCTTGGCTAAGTACAAATAATGCACTTAGTATCATTTTATCTTTAGTTTAATGCTAATAATTTTATAACTTTTGAACTAGATGGTAATGAAATTGTAATGTATTTTAATTAACAAGACATGAAATATGGTTACTTTCATTAAAAGATAATAACGTTAAAAGTAACTCACTACGAGTAAGGATGATAAGGATTGAGGTAATTTCTTTTCTTTTTGCTTTGACATTAAGTATACCTGGTCAGGAAGCTTAGCAATTTCCATGCCTTAAATTCATATTTTCCTGACGCAGTTATGATTGTTGCAGCTTTTTAACCTGCCCGTTGCACCTAGTGTCATGAGAGCCAGTAAAAACCGTTGGATGATAGCGAAGCAAGTTGCGGAGGACGAGTTTTAACGATACAAGAAGCCTATTAATGAATGTAATCAAGTTAAAAGGACATTTGATTTCAAATAGGATTGCTTGGAGTTTTGCAAAAAACTCTATTTTAAAGAAACATTTAGGTTTTTTGCTATCTAGGCAAGCCATTAAAAATAGAAATACTGGTCACGGATAGATAGTAGTGATATTTTAGTACTTTTATTAAGCTTCCATATAAATAAAGTATTATTTAGCACTTATCACTGCTAAATGCCTGTTTTATTGTTCTTTAGAACGTGATAAATAGATAATAATAACAAAAAAAAACGAAAAACACTTTTACTCTACGGCTTTTATGAGCCTCGGACAAGAAATTGCACTTTTCTAATGAACTGCTCATATGCAAGTAATAGACGAGGATATATTGCTCCTATTTGTGAACTTAACCCATTAATGCCTAGCTTCTCTTTTTAGGGACAATCCAAAAAAGGCTCGGAATTTCCCCAAAGTGAACATTTCAACCAAATAAGAGTGTTCAATGAGTACCTTGGTATTGTTTCAATTCGTTATTAACAGATTGCAGCACAAAACCATTGTAAAGTGCGTTCTGTAGCAGTTTTAATATGATCTTTATCAAAAATCACACCGTTCACAATCTAAAGAAAACAAAAGCTCAGTTTTCAAAGTCATTCCCAGCTTCCCAGTTTATGTTATTTGCTGATTTTATTTCTTCTTATATAATGTCTTTCTAAATATCATATCGTATGCAGAAAAAAATGTTGGTAAAAAAAAGTATGTACCCTCTGGGGTCCATCGTAACTTTTAAGGGACGATTTTTCTTTCCTTAATAAAAAAAATATTTTTTACACAATATTTCTTTTTATTATTTTTCCTGTCCATTAAACACTGTTTGTAACCAGTGTACGAAATATCTTTGGGAAAAAAATGTCAGGCAGTAGTGAGTTAAAATGAAATAACTTTTGCAACTGTAGTTCTAAACTAAGCTCAACACCACGCCGGATGAAACACATGCAAATAACTAAAACTATAACTGTTCAAAAAGTAAACTGTCTACCGACTAAGCGGAGAGAGAAAGCGGGCTTCCAAGATTCTGGGGAACCTCTTCGTCACATAGAAAGTGCTGAAAGCTGCTTAAATAACTAAGAAGGATTGTCCCATACTGCCGCTGTCCGACATGCCCCGACCCTCCTCTAGATATAAATATTTTATAACTGTTAAAAAAAAAGTATAAAAAGAGCTTCAAAAAGAAAAATGTGCTAGCTCGACTTGAATTGAAAAATTGAAATGCATCTAAAAAATATGTTACGTTTCGTTTGTGTCGTATAAATAATTACAATGAACTCTCACTTATACGCTGCCTCATTTATGCGCCTTTTTCGCTTATCCGACGATTTTGAATGGTCCCAGCACATTCCATAGCAAAATAATGATAGTATCGTTCGTTTATGCGTCGCTCTAAAGATAAATATTTTACTTATGCGCCGAATTTTCCCTAAAATGTATGAAAATTTATTTATTTTCTTTAAGAAATAAGCATTTTTCTTTACTTTCCTCTTTAATTTTTCGCCTTTATTACTCACGGAAGGCATTTTTTTTTTTTTTTGCGTGAACTAGAGTTCGGAGAGGGACAATTATCTATTATGCAGCGTTTGAAAGGGAACAGTTTGTAATTAGGTATGCTACAACTTTTGTTTTCTCTTTATCATTACAGGAACGTTACAGTATTTGCCAAACAGTAGTAATATGTCCCTTTTCTATAGAAACATTCTTATTCACTCTCTCATTAGAACCTATGTTGAGTTTTAGTCCTTTAAATAGGCTTGTTCACTTATACGTCTCTCTCACTTATGCGCCTTTTTCTGTTGGTCCGTAGGGCAGGCGCAAAAAAAATTCAATAATAAAAGTAAATCTACATGAAAATTAACTGTTTCAATGTGTAATGTAATAACTATTTTAAAAAGAAAAATAGTAGAGTAAATTGAATTTTTGAAGCGTTACGATTTCTTAACATTCTGTTAGGCTGACTTTTTGTATGAACAAAATACTTAAATTAAGACTGAATTTTAATCAAAACTATAACTTTTAGAAATATGGAATCATGAAGTAAAAGAACATAGAAATTTCAAAGTGAAAAAAAAAAGAGATTCAAAACCTGGCAGCAGTCCTTAATTGTAGGAACTTGGTTGCGATTTTTCTTAAATATAAGATTTTTTTTGTTCATTTTATTTAGTTTAAAATATTTTCATTCTTCGTTATAACTTTAAACATCAGTCTTGGATTTCCCCTTGGATCATGGGGAGTTTTTTTTTTTCTTTTAAATCATAAGCACATTTAGTCCAAAGTACAGTTCGAAGGCGTAGTCATCAGAATTTTTCTAGTAAGTAACTTTAATTTTCTTCTTCCATCTGAATTAATCCTAATGTAATTTGAACCGTTTCCTTTTTATCCTTGTTTTTTGAATATTTTTTATGTTACTAAAGACATAAGAGACTTAACATAAGACACATATTAAACTTTTAAAAAGTCATGGTTGTACAAAAATGGCGACAAACGAAATCCAAATTGTAACATTTCGTAGATTTAATGCTCGCAGAATAAATCGAACAGTGTAGCTGCATTATCTGTATACTAGAGTATCAAAGATACAAGTTGACATATTATTCTCTGAACTTACCGTGGAATAAGTATAGATAAAACTTTGAAAGATGCTGATTAATTACTGGTGAGAAACAGACCATAGAGGCAAGCAGTATTTTATACATCCATTTACAACTAATATTATATTTTTCAAGCGTCATTCATGAATTTAAATGCTAAATCGCTCTCTGCTTTAAACACTGCCCCAGGTTTTCGCTCATGAGACAGCGATTCCTTGCCAAATCTGGGGCCCGCTCCCGGTGCTCCGACGATAGGGTGATGGCAGTGATTGGCCGGTTAATGCGGGGGCTCTGTCTGAAGGAATCACTTCCCGTTATTGGGGCCGAGAGCAAAAATGATTTGCGCCGGGGCTTTAATCTCTCAGCCCCGGCCGGGGCACTTAACCCCACACGTGGCCTGCAGGCCAAGCGGCCGCCAAATGGCTCTTAATGGCGCCCTTCCAGGCGACGCGACCCGATTTCAAAGGACCCGAGCTAATTACTTAAGAAAGCTGATATCCCTGCGCCCTGATTGGCTGATGCGGATTCGAATTTTGGTTCAGCTCTGGTTTGGGTCGTTCATGGCCGTGAATCAATTCCGGAAGCAAAGATTTATTCAGAAGCTTCCGTTTGGGCAAGAGGAAACTATCATTATCAGTATGAAGATTTCTTCCAAGAACTTTTTCCTCCGAAAGAAAAAAGAATCAACTCATTGTTTGGTGATCTTAACCCATTTATGCCCAGTTTTTTTTTTTTAACAATTTTTTTTTCAATTTTTATCTGCTCAAAACTCTTACTTGGAATGGTTTACATACATTTTAGGCTTAAAATAGTTCGCCGTTGCCACATTTATTAAGTTATTTAACGTCCTGTTTATGGGATATTTGGCAGATATGTGAGCAAAATACGACCTTACTTGACTTTGAAAATAGCTGTCACTAAATAAACTCTGATGTCCAAATAGTGGCTCTAACTGGTTTTCTCAAGAAGAAAGACTATTTAACTTGTGAAAAACAGCTTTAGTAAAATGATACACCCATTACAGGTTTTTGTATGCAGTAACGAAAAAGCGTCCCGTTTTTATGCTACTGGGCATAAATGGTTTAATGCCCTGCACTGCAGTAATGTTACAGTTAGAAACTGTAAAATTGATAGAATTACAGTTTATTACTGTGCATTTTACGGCTTTAAATTGGAACCTCAGCTGCCAGTCAGGTGCGATATTTCAACATTTCGTTTGAGGGGGCGAGTTTGTTAAATATGAAGTACCTCAATATAGAAAAAAAAATACATATTGGTTAAAAGAAAGATATCTGAAACTGGTTTTAATATTAAGAAAAATTGGAGGTATTAAAACAATTTAAATACTTATGACCAAACTTTAAAATTATTTTCTAATTAGTTATCACATAAAATATTTTGATTAAAAATTAGTTTTTTGCTTTTAGTCAAGCTTTAATCTGCAATGTTTGGAGTCAAGAGGAAGAGTTTTCTTCCATCGATTTTCAGTGTCTTGCACTATTTCCCAAACAGCTAAAGTTGAAAATCCTTTCGTATCCCGTTATACTTGTTTCAGAGCATTTTTTTTTTTTTCAGATTCTTCTCTTATTAGAAATCATCTTAAGAATATGTTTAAGGATGATTTTTATCATATTTGTTGAAAAGTGACAAGCTTTTTTTTTGTTCCTTTTGCATGTGATCATTGATTTGTAAAAAAAAAAACAAAACAAATTGAATTTACTCGTTTTTTTAACATTCTGTGAAAAATATTTGGGGGTGCAACCGCCCCCTTTTGTCCCCCTTATTTGCCGCCCCTTCTGCCAGTATTATACTGTAACAACACCAGTTCATTTTTGCAGTGTGGTGAAGGGTTTACGGAAAGGTCAATTTTTAAAACCAGTGTTTTTTCGCATAGGTTTTAAAAATTAAGTACAGGAAGCAATACATTAATCTTCTGATAACATATCGGAAAGCTACGAACTTTTATGAGTTGAAATCTTTTCATCAAAGAGTTTTTTTTTATCGCGGAAAAAGTTTTTGATATTTGAATAGTTGAAGAATTTTGAAAATCCCAATAATACTGGTTGCTTATGAAACTGAAATATATAATTCCGCAAAGGGGAGTTGTGGATTTCTGCAAGTTTCGACGATAATACTGGCTGCTTATCACCTGATTTATATCAATAAAATGCAAGTTTAAGTTGAGGCTATGTTGCCTCCAAATTAACTCTTATAAAAAAAAGACATGGATACTTATTAAATTGCAGTTTTAGACTACTAGCACAATGTTATGTTAATTAAAATACTTCACGATACAATTGTATGTCTTGTTTGTATGTCTTGTTTTAAAATTGATGAAATAGTGCCTATATAAAGTTCAAGTGACAAAAAAAAGTTTGGAAATTTGTGAGATAACGTTTAATTTATACGTCGCACCTAATTTTGTTCTAGAAATAAATGTGTATTAATTGTACTCAGACAAAAACAGGGTTTAAATAATTGCCGTGATTTACCCGAAATTTGTTTGAGATCTACGGGTCGACCGCGATCGATATGTTGCTTACCATTACTCTAAGTTAAGCAGAGATATAGTGTCATTCCATAAAAATATCAACCTCAGCCGAAGAAAAAAAATACCAAAGTGGAAAAAGTGTCAAAAAATAAATAAATAAATAAATAAATAAAAATCATACAACATAAGAAGTTTAAAAATAATAATAAAAAAGTATTGTAATTGTCACTGAGATTTGCCATAATAAATAGTTTGTAATGTTGTCTACTGCTTGTTATTCGATGGTTACGTTAGACACGTTATGTTAGTCATACTCCATCGTGAGTAAAAATGACACTTAAGACTAAAAAGAATTAAGATTTAGGGTCATTCCATGAAAATGTCAACCTCAGTCGAAGAAAAAAAAATACCGAAGTAAAAAAAGTATCAAAAAATAAATGAATAAATACATAAAAAATCATACAACATGAGAAGTTTAAAAAATTGAACAAGATTGTAATTATCTCTGAGATTAGCCGTAATAAATAGTTTGTAGTGTGTCTATACTGCTTATTATTTGATGGTTGCGTTAGTCACGTTACGTTAGTCACACTCCATCTTGAGTAAAAGTGACATTCAAGACTAAAAAAATTAAGATTTAATAAATGTGTTTCATGTTTTTAAAAGCCAACTTTACACATTTTTCAAACATATCATTCAATTTTTAACACTTGCTTAACTTTGAGAAATTTTTGCCTCTCAACATGAGCATTCATTTTCAGGGTTGCAAAAATGTTACGTTAGTCACACTGCTATTTTGGTTGAAAAAATATCTAATGTCACTAATTTTGTTTTTAATTCTTAGCAGAAATGATACATAGATACCATGTACATTGTAAATCCACCAGCATAACTAAAAAATATTTTTTATCCTTTAAGTTACAAGTAAACACAGTTACAAAATCAGCTCTGAATGTTACGTTAGTCACCATGGAATGGCCCTTTAATAAATGTGTTTTACGTTTTTAAATGCCAACTTTACACATTTTTCAAATACATCATTCAATTTTTAACACTTGCTTAACTTTGAGAAATGTTCGCCTCACAACATGAGCATTCATTTTCAGGGTTGCAAAAATGTTACGTTAGTCACACTGCTATTTTGGTTGAAAAAATATTTATTGTCATTAATTTTGTTTTAAATTCTTAGCAGATATAATACATAGCTACCATGTACATTGTAAATCCACCAGCATAACTAAAAAATATTTTTTATCCTTTAAGTTACAAGTAAAAACAGTTACAAAATCAGCTCTGAATGTTACGTTAGTCACTATGGAATGACCCTATATTGAACTGAGCAAAACACGAAAATAAAGTCGATTTTGCCGATCCCGAAGTAACCGTGGTCAGACGTGCGTCTTTAACTGAATTCTGAGTTTCGTAACAATAAACAAGCATTGTGCAAATTGCTCGGTAGTTTTTCTACTTATTATAAGAATAAATAAAAACGAGAAACATGGTTGAATTATTTGTGTAAAGTACATTGCTGGCCACCCAAATTGCAACACCAAGAAAGATTAGAGATATCAGAACAGAATTTATTTTGTAGATAATATGTTGACCAAGTATCAAATGATTAAATTTATAAATTTCTGTGAAGCGTCGTTCCTGCTAAAATCAGTAGCCAGAGTAGCCAACCATCTTCCTGCCACAAAGAATACTATGTGATTTGGTAAGGAACTCAATTATCAACGCTAAACCCCTGTTGGTGGCGAAATCTGACGCTTGGAGCAAAATTCTCCAAACCATTTAAATTTCACACCGGATAGTTTCATTCAATCCCTCTCTATGCATTTAAATTGCTCTTAATCGTAATAATATCCGTAAACTAATCAATGAAACTGGTCTTCAGTAGATTTTAACCAATTATAGAATAATACCCTGAATCTGAAAGGACATTGAGAGCTAATAACGGTGGTAAATGAACCTCGGAATGTTTAATTTGATGAACATTTAATAATTCAATTCTTATTAACATCGATAAAGTGTAGCGAACTTCTGGGAAGCTTCTATTGAAGTGCTAGGCGATATTTATTTTCTTTAAAAAATAAGCATTCTTCTTACCTTTCTTCTTTTATCTTTCGTCTTTATTGCTCACGGAAGGCATTTTTTCCGTATGAACTAGAGTTCGGAGAGGTACAATTATCTATTACGGATCGTTTTAAAGGGAACAGGTTTGTAATTAGGTATGCTACAATTTTTGTGCTCTCTTTATCATTGTAGTTACGTTACTGTAATTGCCAAACCGTAGTAACATGTCTCTTGTCAATAGAAACATTCTTATTCATTCTCTTATTAGGGCCTATGTTGCGTTTTGGTCCTTTAAATAGGCTTGTTCACTGAAACGTCTCTCTCACTTATGCGTCTTTTTCTGTTGGTCCCTTGGGTCGGCGCATAAGTGAGAGTTCACTGTATTTGATTAAAATGAAACTTTTTCAAATATTTTTTTGAAATACTTCCCATGGATAAATGACCATAACACATTGTATTTAGGTGAAATATGTGATCATTAATTACCTGGTGACCTTAATTCCATTTTGACAAAAGTGCAGACACCACTTTTGTGCTTAGCACGGCAGCTGTATGCGGGCTGCTGTCAAACGTAGTGATGACATTGACAGTGTTGATAAATAAAGACTGCAGTTCTATACTACACTGTAAGGTTAATTGACAAAAAAAATCGTGACGTCAGCGTGACGTTAGCCTATAAAAAACGAGCTAGATAAAACGTCACAGCCTACTTGGCGAATTAGAGGAGATCGCTAACTGCTTGTGAGCTCTTATTGGATCCGCCCGTAGTGACGTTCAGTGTCAACTTAAGTTGCTGTCTAATATAGTTGATCACATTGCGCATGGAAGAATATGAAAAAAAAAAAAAAAAAAAAAATCTGTCAGTACACTGCAAAAAATAGGTGTTGTTTTTACAGTATAATTTTACTGTAATTTTACAGTAATAAACTGTAAAATTGTCCATTTTACAGTAGTAGAGTGTAAAATTGTTAGTTTACAGTAATAAACTAAAATAGCTAGTTTTACATTTTATTGCTGTACTTTGGTAGTTTTAAACTGGACCCTCTGCTGACAGTATTATACTGTAAAAACAACAGCGTATTGTTTGAAGTGTGCGGGCTTTTATCAACTGTAATGTCCTTGACAGAGTGTTAATAAGTAGTGACTGCAGTTCTAGCTGATCACATTGCGCATGCAAGAATTAGGAGAAAAAAAAACTGTCAGTACAACTTATCAAATTTTCTCTCATTAAATTTTGGACAAACATGTATTTTTCTTCATATGGCAGCTATGTAGTTCGTAAGCAAATAATTATTTCTAAAAATTTTATTATTTTTTTTTTTTTGTTTTTATTCTGAAGCCATCAGCTTCAACATACATGAGGACTGCGTACTATGCGCTTTGCCTCCTGACAAACACAGGACAGATTTACGGCACAGAGAGGATGAAATAACATCCATGGGCAAGGCGGGATTCGAACCCGCGACCACTTGCATACGAGAAGAGTACTCTACCTCTAGGCCCACGTGGCCCCCCAAAATTTCAGTTAACCACGTTGGTTGTGCATGTGAATGCGTGTTTAACTGACTGCAAGATTTTCTGACGTGATAACTTAAGATAAATAAGCATATTTTATACATTTATATATAATTGTACTTCAATATTACATATAAATTATGCATCCATTTTACACATATACAAATTATGCCTAGTTAAATTTTTATGAAGCATAATTAAATACAAGTTATAGATCCCGAGTTCGAATCAAGGCCATGGTCACACAGCAAAAAATTAACTGTTGGATGAACAGTATAATACTGACAGCCGATGTTCCAATTCAAAACAGTGAAATGCTCAGTAATAAATTGTAAAGCTAGCAATTTCACAGTTTCTTACTGTAAAGTTAGAAATTTTTACAGTTATTGCCATTATATTTAGCTGTATTATACTGTAAAAAGAACAGTATAATTCTGGCAGCAGAGGTTCCAGTTTAAAACTGTAAAAATCAGGTTATAAACTGCAAAATTAGCAATTTTACAGTTTATTACTGCAAAATAAGCAATTTTACAGTTTAGTACTGGGGCATTTCACGGTATTTGTGACATAGGGGAGTCCGTAACAAAACTTTTTAAAAGTTTAACATTTTTAGATATATTGAAAAATTACATTCTAAAGTATATGAATACCACATTGTTTTCATAGTTCATTTTATATTATGTTTGTAATTGCACTCAGAACATTGAAAATGCAATTTTCACTGTTACGGACTCTACATTGAATTTTTCTTTAAATCTGGCTTAAACCGATTTTTAAGCCAAAACTGGTACTTGAGACAGATCAAGTAAAGGTTCACCTCTAATATAGCTAACAATTTTTATCAAAAAGTGCGTTCTATAAAAAATTATGGATTGTGAAAATGATGACTGTAGAGTCCGTCACAATAATTGGAATGAAAGTTTAGTTTTTAAAGAAAAATTCAATGTAGAGTCCGTAACAGTGAAAATTGTATTTTCACTGTTACGGAACTGTTACACCGTTCTGAGTGCAATTACAAACATAATATAAAGTAAACTATGAAAACAATATGATACTTATATACTTTAGAATGTACTTTTTCAATATATATAAAAATTTTAAACTTTTAAAAAGTTTTTTTACGGACACCCCTATGTCACAAATACCGTGAAATGCCCCTACTGCAAAGTTAGAAATTTTACAGTTTAGTAGTGTCAAATTAGACATTTTTACAGTTTATTGCTATACAATTAGCTGTATTATACTGTAAAAACTACATTCATTTTTTTACAGTGCATGCATGTACTTTCTCTGTACTATCCTTGTCTTTTTTTTGATGAAAATGTGTCTTTGGTCTGGGAATGGTTGCTTGCTCTGTAAACGTGCCCCTATGGCATGTGTATACTGTGGGAATCGGACTTTGCACCAAAGGACGGTACTGTTGAAAAAGTGAAGCAGTGCATCCCAAATTGCCAGCCTGGTTAGCACAAGACAACAACTAAAGATGGATTTCGAATGATACATGTCCAAAAAGCTCAATTTTTGGCCGTCTGTAGGATGACCAGAGGTCAATCCAGGATATTTGACCAAGGTCCTGTTTTTGGAATTTTGTAAAAAATAGTTTGGAATTTTGTGAAAACTAATTCGTAATTTTGTGAAAAATGGTTACGGCAAGAAATATTCCCGATCGTTCTTTAAACTCTGATTTCTGTGAAGAGTCCGTTTTCGATTATGGGATTTTTGTGAAAGGTCCCTTTTTGAGTTTTTGAATTTTGTGAAGGATCCCTTTTTGGGAAACTAAATTTTGTGAAGGGTCCCTTTTTGAGTGACTCAATTTTGTGAAGGGTCCTTTAATGGACCTAATTTCTCTCTAGATTGACCCCTGAAGACAGAGGAGAGATCGCGGATTGGAATAACTCTCCTTAAAATTTTTGAAAAGTAGTTTAGCTCCCAGAGAATTCTTTTTAAACTGATATCCAAAATTACTAATTTTGAGCTATTCAAGGTTTGGTTTCGGGTTCCGTTCCAAATATTTTTCAAAACTGAAGTCAGTTTGAGATAATCTTTGGTGACGTTAGACAGTCGAAGGCACTTCATGCAAGCTATCCTTGGTTACAGGGATGTTGGATACTCAAACGAGGTGGGTTTGGTGACCTCTTTTGGATACATTTCAAAGTAAAAGCCTTTAAGATGAACAACGACAACAACACCAGTACTTTCCTGTTGAGGAAGAAAAACTACAAATTTTGTCTTGTCTGGTTATGTTTAACAACTTTAAGCAAGGCTTCACTAGATAGCATTTTATACAGGCTGTATCATTACTCAAAACATCAATGGTGAAGATTTGCCTGCTAGAGAGCGCTCAACAAGGACCACCCAAATGTTTGTTTACATTTATTAGCATATTGTTTCTGCTGTAAAAAGCGATGTTTATCCTATCTTTGAGGCTTAAAAAATATTGATATAGTAGTTAGCTGAAGTAGAGTACAGAGGGAATTGATGCCGAAGGCCTTATTAGTACTGCTTTTTAGGGGAAATAAATTCCCTTTTCTGGTAAAGATATACAACCAAACGTTTTATACGACCAATTGTATCATGGCGAACTGTGGACTGAATTTTAAAAAGTTCTATGGCAACCCGTTGGTAGTATTGACTCGCTTAGCGAATAGATTCGCCATTTATCGCTCTGCGGTGCCATTATCGTTTCATAGTTAATTAATAATTAGAATCAATTAAAATGAAAAATAATTCGCTAACTAATTAAAATAAACCATTAGATAAAACAAGCTTTTTAATGACGTTAAAATACACTAAAGTAGAATTGAACGCCAAATTGTAAAATTGTCGCCAACAAATTAACTTTTAATTCTATCTTTTATTTATCTAATTTGTATATAATGTTAGTTACCATAAAATTCGATAGGTGTCGCTGGACAATGACCACCGTTTTTATCCCAAGGATTTTGATCAAATGAAACAGCCTGTATAAAACGCTATCTAGTGAAGCCTTGCTTTAAGTCACTATCACGACCCCGCCCTAAAAAGTTACTTTGCCCATTAGCGTCCTAACCTTTTCCAAAAGAAATCCCAATCATCATTTTTGCTTTCCGAGCAGACTCGCTTCCAACATTGCCGAAAAGCCATCGGTAGTTGGAGTGTCATTAAACACTGGCACGCCAGTCCTTTAACGCCAATTACCAAGAACAAAGTCGTCAGTGGATCAAGGCGGCCGAGTGTCACAGCCCATTACCAAATCCCTACCAGAGATCAAAAAGCCCGGGATTCGACGACAGCAACCCTTTCTTCAGGAAAAGGATTAAAAAAAGGAAACACCTATCAGCGGGCCTAATGGACGGATTGCCTCCGTATAATGGCAGCCCTCCATCCTTAATGTCACTTAACGTATGAAATAACCTAATTGTTTTTTATCGCTTTACTCGGCAAAGTCAATACTTTGACCTGCGCGCCAGAACAGATTCTGGGTTAATGAAAGATTAAATTCGGGAGGAAGAGGCCCTTCATTAGGAGGGCAGCAAAAATCCCGCTCCCCCCACCCCCCTGTTCCCGCGGGATTTGTCGACATGTAATACAATTTTGTCGGCCACTGACGGAACAGCCGTGTGTATTAAATTTCGTGCGTCAGCGTTGGCTGGGTGTGCGTTTGATTTTGGAGTCTCGCGGCTAATATGGCTCAAGGGAGCGGTCGCATAGCAGCACTTCAAATAATTGAATTAGGCGCCTGGCGAAGCAATCTGGGGGGGGGGGGAGAGATTCTTTTCTGGGGTCGGCCGCTGTGAATATGCATGAGAGTGATGTTCGATCTGATTGCTTCAAGTGGGTGAGGAATCCTTCGAAGACCGTTTTCCGGATGGAAAAGTGTGCTCCTTGACTGCTAAGATTTTAGCGGGAAGAGAGTTTTGATATCATCAAGCTTGCATCAAATTTCTACCAATCCGTACGCAGTGCTATTTCGTACTATCACATGGTAGCTCCTTTAACTTAAGTTGATGCACTGTGAAAAATAGATGCGGTTACAGTATAATACAGCTAATTTTACAGTCATAAACTGTAAAATTGTTAATTTTACAGTAGTAAACTAAAATTTCTAGTTTACAGTAATAAACTGTAAAATAGCTAGTTTTAGAGTAGTAGACTGTAAAGTTGCTAGTTTACGGTAATAAACTGTAAAATAGCTAGTTTTAGAGTAGTAGACTGTAAAGTTGCTAGTTTACGGTAATAAACTGTAAAATAGCTAGTTTTAGAGTAGTAGACTGTAAAGTTGCTAGTTTACAGTAATAAACTGTAAAATAGCTAGTTTTAGAGTAGTAGACTGTAAAGTTGCTAGTTTGCAGTAATAAACTGTAAAATAGCTAGTTTTAGAGTAGTAGACTGTAAAGTTGCTAGTTTACAGTAATAAACTGTAAAATAGCTAGTTTTAGAGTAGTAGACTGTAAAGTTGCTAGTTTACAGTAATAAACTGTAAAATAGCTAGTTTTAGAGTAGTAGACTGTAGAGTTGCTAGTTTACAGTAATAAACTGTAAAATAGCTAGTTTTAGAGTAGTAGACTGTAGAGTTGCTAGTTTACAGTAATAAACTGTAAAATAGCTAGTTTTAGAGTAGTAGACTGTACAGTTGCTAGTTTACAGTAATAAACTGTAAAATAGCTAGTTTTAGAGTAGTAGACTGTAAAGTTGCTAGTTTACAGTAATAAACGGTAAAATAGCTAGTTTTAGAGTAGTAGACTGTAAAGTTGCTAGTTTACAGTAATAAACGGTAAAATAGCTAGTTTTAGAGTAGTAGACTGTAAAGTTGCTAGTTTACAGTAATAAGCTGTAAAATTTGATAGTTTCACAGTTTCTTACTGTGCATTTAACAGTTTTAAACTAGAAGCTCTGCTGCCAGTATTATAGTGCGGTTTTTACTATATAATACAGCAAATTTTACGGTAATATTGATAACTTTGCAGACATAAACTGTAAAATTGCTAATTTTACAGTGATAAACTGTAAAATAGCCAGTTTTACAGTCATAACTGTAAAATATATAGTTTTACAGTATATTATTGTTATTTTACAGTTTTAAACTGTAACCTCTGCTGCCTGTATTATACTGTAAAAACAACAGCTTATTTTCTGAACGCAACTGAAAGCATATACAGTGAAGTCTCACTTATACGCCGCCTCATTTATGCGCCTTTTTCACTTATATGACGATTTTAAATGGTCCGAGCACATTCCATAGCAAAATAATGATAGTACCATTCGCTTATGCGTTGCTCTATAGATAAATATTTCACTTTCGCTCCGAATTTTCCCTAAAATTAAAAAAAAAAAATCTATTTATTTTCTTTAAGAAATAAGTATTTTTCTTCACTTTCTTCTCAAATCTTTCGCCTTTATTGCTCACGGAAGGCATTTTTTCCGCATGAACTAGAGTTTGGAGAGGGACAATTATCTATTATGCATCGTTTTATAGGGAACAGCTTGTAATTAGGTATGCTACAATTTTTGTTTTCTCTTTATAGGTAATTGCCAAACCTTACTAATTTATCCCTTTTGTATAGAAACTTCTTATTAATTCCCTCATTAGAACCTATGTTGCGTTTTAGTCCTGTAAATACGCTTGTTCGCTTATACTCTCAATTATGAGCCTGACTATTGGTCCCTTGGGCCGGCGTATAAGTGAGAGTTCACTGAATTTCTCTCCTCTTTTGGCAATGCTCACAATAAAAACAACACTATAACTAAATGGGATTTTTTTTAGTTACCTTTCAACGCGTGTAGTTGCCATATAATTTAAGTAAATTTCTAACCTTATCATTTTCACAACTCATTAATTTTCTAAATAGCTAATTCCATCTCATAGTGTACACAAATTATTGACCTTTCAACTGATTTAATGACTCACATAACTCATTAACCACTTTTAACTCATTAACTTAACTTTTTACATAGTTTAATATCCTGTAAACTTACTTAGTCACAAGTTAGTAACTTCGTAATTCAGTCAGTAACCTCACATTTTACAGAACTTGTTAACCGTAAGATTTACTTAGTAACCTTAATTTTTGTGCAAATTAGTCACTTTTTAGCTTACTTAGCAACGATATAATTCAGCGAAGTAATTACCTTAAGACTTATTGATTAAAACTATCATTTACACAAACTGATCGCATTTTAGCTTATTTCTTAGAACTTAATAACCTTGGAACTTAGTTGAACCTACATTTACACTCATATTTCTTTTGTTATCAAATATTTACTGAACTTAATAACGTTGTAATGAACTTAGTTCCTTTAGTAACTTTATATTTCAGTAACTTTTATCCTGCTTAGGAACTTTGGTATTAAAACTGCTAAGTAACCTTATGTTATTTACTCAACTTCATAACTTCTTAATCTACTTTGACAGTAGTTTTTATGTTAGTACTGTTTGGTTCATCATTCATATTAGAGAAAGAAAAAATAAACTAATATAGCTTTTATGTTCTAATGAAACATACCATGCACAGCCAGGTTTATATTTTATAGGTACTTAATGAATTAGGGGAAGACCGCCTATATTGGACCACTGCTTAAATTGGACCTCGGGCTTAAAATCTAGTACAGAGATCTATGCTACACTTTAACGGTAGAAATATAAAGTTTTAGGAATAAAATCATTCTGTATGAAGTTTCACCAGTCTTCGAACTTCGTAGCGTGATTTACGGCACGATTTATGTTGAAAACGTGCAAAATCTTATTTTGCGGACTTGTACCTAGTAAGATACAACTAAAACTTGTAAGCTGAGGTCAACTGCTGCTATATCATGATGATCTGTGTTTAATAAGGATTACATCTATGTATTTACATGCGCGATTGTGATAATTTTTGACACAGAAATAAGCTGAAGAATAAAAAATGGCATGTTTTCCTTTATTGGACCGAAAAAAATTTCCTATATCGGACCGGTGGTCTAATTTAAGAATATGATTTTACACAAGTCTTTTTATTAATCGTAACATAAAATAAGTGACTCGTCTTATTTAATAGCGTAGTTAAAATTATTTTAAGCATAATTTAACACCTATTCAAGATACTCATTTAAACGTTTTTTATCAAGCACCTTTTTATCAAGCAGAAGCTACAACTTCTAAAAATGTATGTTTTTTCCCCTCTTCATCCATTAAGCTGCAGTTTCAGGTTGTTAAACATATTAACTTAAATAAAATTTATGCTGGTTTACAGAGAGAAAAATATGAAATTCTCGATATTTTCGATAAGACTTTAAAAAGAAACAATTTATATGCTACTAAAATGTTCAATGTAGATGAAGCAGGTCTTTTAACTGTTCAAAGGCACAAAGTATATTGATGTATAGAGATAAACACCAGGTTGGAGCAATATTGAGTGGTGAACGTGGTAGAAACACACTAGTAATTTAACACATGGGAGCAACAGATTTGCAAGCTCTCCATGCTTATTTTCAAAAGATTACGTTCCATGAATGAACTTATCGTAAAAGCCTCCCCTGGTGAGCAAGATGCTTGTTCAAAAAAAAGGTTGGATCACAAACGATAATTCACACAATGGATGCAACATTTCATCAAATATGTTAAGACAAGCAATGTAAAAAGAATGTCCTTCTATTAATGGATAGGCACAGCACTTACATAAATAACATTGATACAATAAACTTGGCTAACGAGAACGATATAATAATGCTTTCTCGTTAAGCACATCATACACGTAGATGTGGTCTTTATTCCGTTTCTGTCTATATATTTGTAATCAAGCATGTGATACATGTATGCGAAAACATCCAATGAGATCCATTATCTAATATCGCATAGGAGAACTGTTTGGTACCGCTTATGGGCAAACCGCAATGAAGGCCATGGCAAATGCTGTGAGTTGATTTCAAAGAACATGAGTCTGGCCCGTTAATTTACATGTGTTTAATGATTTTGACTTGGCTGCAATAGAATTAGAGGCAAGTAGTTCAGATAAAACTACTCAAAGTGATCAGGTTACATATTAGGTGTAAGTTCTACACCATGTACAAGAACTAGCTACGATTTAAATTAGTACAAATTCTGCAGAATCGGCGGATAGTTCTCATCAAAACATGATTGTCAATTCTAACTATGATTTTGTAAAGCCGGCTCACATATCACCTTTGCCTAAAAAAATAGAAGGAAAGAAAAGGTAGGCTGTCTCAGCAATTATTCTAACGATGTATAAAAGAGGCATAGACCAGAAAAAGTCACACAAGAAGAAGTAAGAAACTACACAAAACGATTGTTACTGCAATATTTGTCATAGAGATGAGGTGCAAAACATGATTAAGTGTATGAAATGCCATCAGCGGATTTATCAACTCTGCATAAGTGAGGCCAAAGCAAAAGAAATTCTATTGCAAATTCTGGGAAAAAGCTGTATAGTTCAAATATAAATTATTCTATGATTTCCTGGTACGGTCCAATTTAAGAAGCGCGTGGTTCAATTTAGGCGCATATATTCCTAAATTGGACTTTTGCAACTTTTTGTAAGATAATTTTTTAAAAAATAATTTTCATATTTTCAGAAAATATAAGCTGCTAGGGCGGTTCCTGATTAAATTGAGCACACGATGCCCTATTAAGCATTTCTGTTTCGCTTCACATTGAGCGACACAGGCCTCCTGTTCTTAGGGGGTCCAATATAGGCGGTCTTCCCCTATACAAAGATCTACGGCATACGATTCTTCAGTCACAGATGAAAACTGACAGGTGTTCAATTATCGAAAAAGTCGTCCGATAGTTGATTTGATAATGATAACACTAATTGATGTTTTTTGCTCAACCAAAAAGCTTCCACTTCTTATAATTCACAATGATATTCTTTTTTTTTTTATTCACAAGGCATACAATACATATGAGAGATTTACAATGCAGATAGAAGATAGGATGCCCAATGCAAAGTGGGAAGCGAACTTACGACCCCCAGTATTTTAAGCAAAGCTTCTACAACAGAGCCCTCAGCGAGGTAATTGTACTAAAGAACAGTTTGGAGGTTTGGGTTTTAAAATAACTAGATCGTTACCGTTTGGAAAAGGAGAAATTAACCGTCATTTTTTTCTCGCCAAGCATTATAAACGGTTTTATATACTGAGTCTATATTATCGCTAAATATTAAACGTTTAATGTAAATTGGTACGACTTACCTCAATATTTTCATCTTTCTAAATAAAAAAAAAACAATCTGTCTCATAATAAAACTATAACAGTGATCGTTCCTAATAAGAAAAGAAATAAAAGTAATTTTTTTTTTCAACATGCAAAATTTTTAAATACGTCGTTAAAATTGTTTTTGAAAGATTGTTACAAGTTTGGGACATTTTTTTGCTCCAAAAAAGGAATTTTCTTTTAATTCTATCGCTTGAGAATAAATTTCCGTAAAAGTAGCTTTGTTACAGTGACACCATTGTTGCAAAAGAAACAACTTTCAGAAATTCTTAGTATTGAATCTAGCAGCGCCGCGCCAGTGTAATAAAGTGTAAATTAATTTCGAAAATTTATTACTTTGGTTAAAAATTAGAAAATGAAAAAGTGCGAATTGCAAGTTTAAGTAACCACTATTTCAACTTTAACAGTACTTTTAATTGTAAATAATTTCCTTAATAATAACAATAATAGTAATGATGAAATTTGAATAATCTGTCCATAACTTGAGAAAATCGAATGTCCCTTCGATAAATTTCAGTAGACTAAATCATCTATAAATTTCGATTACCGTGGAAAGTCAATAACTTTGGTAATCAATATTTATCATTGAAACTAATTAACATAAAATGAATACAGGGTGCGCCATAGAAACTTACTTTTTTGAAATGTAAATAAAAACAAAACTATTTAAGTTATTGTTTTAATTCTTTTTTTATTTGAGAATACAATATCCCATTTTTTTTTTTTCATTTAGTCTTGAAAATGACATCGGTTAAATGATGACCCCCATTGAGCATACACTGATTAAGACGATTTTTAAAGTTTGTGAGCACTCTTTGCAGCATATCAATTGGTATGTTGGCAATTTCGTCGCGAATGTTATTCTTGAGGTGAGCTATTGTGCGTGGTCGATCAACATAAACCAGGGATTTCAAATAACCCCATAAAAAAATCGCACGGCCCCAAATCTGTGGAGCGTGCTGGCCATGGGAGATCGCCTCTGAGAGAGATGAAGTGGTCGGGGAAATGTTGTCGCAACAAATTCATTAAATCTCGTGCTGTGTGTGCTGTGACTCCATCTTGCTGAAACCACACGTCCCTAATGTTCATTTTTTTGACGCTGGGAAGGGAGAATTCCTCGATGCGCGCGTTGCGTAGCAGTAACTGAGCGACCGTTCGAAAAGTAGCTTTCGACGGCAAAGGCGCGCTGTTCTTTTGACCATAGCATGATGGCGACTAATTAAAGGGAAAACAAAACTTGGAGATTTTCCGCTCCAGATGCGCCCACCCTCGGCTTTCTACGCAGCCAATTCACCGCGCAGGATTTTTTTCAAAAAAGTAAGTTTCTCTGGCGCACCCTGTACTTGATAGAGCTATCTGTAATTTCATACCACTTACAAATAGCTGGAAAACAGCGTCCTAACTTGATCTGAATTATTCGCACGACGGACTGCTATGTGACAATCAAAAGAAACCCGGTTTTGTGCTGCCACTTAAGTTGCAACTCTATGTTATCCCTATGAGAAGTCTGTCAAAGAGCTTTTTGTATTGATTTTCACTTCTATGGATGTCTACAATACTCCCGCTTAAACTTTATTGCATTTTCGCATAAACAACATGCATATGATTTTTTCTGCCTCTTACACTACAGGTCAAAAGTATCGCAAGTTAAAAAATATACCTACCATTTTATCGAGAATAAGAGTAAGAAAAATAATAGTACCGTAAAATGGGGTGAATCGGAACACTTTTCAGCTTTGATTGTGAAAACAGGAGTTAAAAGATTTTTTTTTAATTTGATTTTCTAGATGAAAACTTCGGTCTTGCTTTTACTTTTGATATTCCAAGCAAAGACATAACATTTTGAACAGTTATTATTGAAATATATAGGAAATTATGGGTGTTCCGAATCACCTCGCTGATAGGGGTCAATCGGAACACATATTAAAATTTTTATTTTTTTCCATTTAACCTGTAATAGTTCTCACAAATATGAGCAATATTGATGGGGGAGAATAAGAACAGATAATTACTGTCAAATAAAAGTATAATTTCAATACCAGAAAACGTTTATAATTTGTCAAAACTCAAAATAATTTTGAACTAATGAAAAACGAAAAGTAATTTTAAGAAATGCTTTTGAATTGAAATACAAAGATTTAACATGAATGGAAGTCACTCATGTCGTCCACAAATATGTACTTGTCCTTAAAACTAGCAATTGTGACTTGGCTTAAGTTTTTTCATATCATCTTCTGGGATGAACTCTGCCTTTTCTTTAGTTTCTCAAAATCTCTGGGTTTCGGGGATTGTCCTGAAAGATTTTTTCGCTTATTCACCACTGTCTGTATGCTGGCCTTTTGCTATATAAAGTCTATATGACTTTCCCCCTCGTATTTTAAGTAAAAAGAAGTCTCCTGGAGAAAAAATCTTTTGAAATCTGCAACTTTTTGTCATTCTAAGATCTAGTTGCTCATGAGAAGAGATAAACAATAATAAATCCTTGTCCTTGTCTTGATTAGAAGAATTGAGGTTAGAATCTTGATTTTTCAAACAGTTTCCTTCAAATAAGTTTGAATTGGAACAACAGAACAAAGTGTTCCGATTCACCCCGCAATTTTTTTTCCAATGGCATTTTTCAGAATGCTTCATTTTTATGACACAATTTATAAAAAACGTAAATTCTAACGTGGTATTCTGCTGTTCAGATACATGTATAATTGAAACATACCACTCTTAGGTTTAAAATATAAGAAAGTTTGGACTTACATATGAAGTTTTTCTGTTTATGAAAATGTGATATTTTCTAGCATTCCACGTGCAGCCCTCTTTAGAAGGTAGTAGCGTTGCCAGATTTACAAAAATAATTTTTTCCTACTTCCTATGATCTTACCTTTCTAAAAAAATTAATCGCGAAAAATACCCAATAGTATATTTATGAAGAATTTCTTTGTACGGTCGGGAAGTTTTGTTCCGATTGACCCCGCTGTTCCTATACACCCCATTTTACGGTATTTTTTTGGCCTAACCAATATGTTCCAATATCAATATGTTAAATTATTTTAAAGGCGAAATCTGACTAAGTCACTGATGAAAAATACAATGAGCAAATTCAATTTGTAAGGAATTGCTTCTTAGTTTGGTTTCCATGAAATAATTGAAGAGCCATTATGAAAAACGTGCGAGTACAGTGCTGTCTCAAAATGAAATGCGGTGAGAAAATAACCGTAGTAGGAAACTAGTGCACTGAGTGATACGACACCTCACTTAATGTTACTGGGTTCGTTATCGTGTCGTAAAGTGGATAAGCGCTCTA
The DNA here is from genome assembly GCA_038373865.1 of Uloborus plumipes. Lineage (NCBI taxonomy): Eukaryota > Metazoa > Arthropoda > Arachnida > Araneae > Uloboridae > Uloborus > Uloborus plumipes. The sequence continues at coordinate 52,966 of JAXGGA010005127.1, forward strand.
ATTGTTTAATTTTTGCCTACTTCTTGAATGTTTTTCGGTTTGTGTTCTGAATTTAAGTTTTTCTTTTCTTTTTGTTTATACTATATTTTTAATGTTTTTCTCTATCCCTTTTAATTGCCGTACATATGTTTTTATGAATGTTCAGATGAGTACTTTCTATTTCTCGACTCGTTAATTTGCGATAAATGTGGTCCCTTTTTTTTGAGTGGTGGGAGCTCGTCAGGCTGTTTTTTTACAGCCTTTACTCCCATTTGCTTAATCAAAGCTTTTTTTCTGACTGTACTTGACGTTTGTTTTTCTGTATTTGTGGTCTTATAAATGTTGTGTTTGTCTTATGTTGCGGCTGTTCCTTGTTTATGATTTGCATTGCCTTGATTGAAATAAATTGAATTGGATTTTATGAAAGACATTCCACACCCACCTGTGTGTATGTAGGTGTGCTTCTTCATGTCCGACTTCTGGTGGAAGCGCTTCCCGCAGTACTGGCAGGGGTAGGGCCTGGTGTCCGAGTGGATGAGAAGGTGCGTGGAGAGGGTGGAGCTGCGCTTGAAGGTCTTGCCGCACTGCTTGCAGGCGAAGCTGCGCTCGGCCGTGTGCACGGCGCGGTGCTGGCTGAGCGAGACCTCGTGCCCGAAGGTCTTGGAGCACAGCTCGCACGCGAAGGGCCGCCGCCCGGAGTGCGAGCGCCGCGAGTGCACCTCCAGGCCGTGCGGCGTGCTGAACATCTTGTCGCACTTGACGCACGAGTACACGTCCGAGTGGCGCGCGCCCGGCTGGTGCGGCTTGGCCGGGCTGCCCAGGAGGAGGCCGGCGTCTGCGGAGGGAGAGAGAGGGCATTTAAGCGATTTGAACGCTACATCAAGAAATATGCGAAGGTTGGGGGCAAAAGCCATGGCAATTGTTTATTTTTCTTTCAAATACCAATTGAAGGGTCAGGGGGAAAAACCACGGTAGTCACATTTGATTCATTTTGAGAAAAACGAAATTTAAACTTTACGAACTCATAAACTTCCCCAGTATACTTGTTCTAAAATGACAATAATACATGGACTACAGTGTTTTTTCACGAATATTGCATATACTAAACGAAATTACACTTATTTTTCTAACAGGTGGTAGCATCAGTTTAAATTCAACAAAAAGTGGACTACCGTGGTTTTTCCCCCTGACCCTTCAATTTGTTTGGAAAATGGGACACAGACGAAAATACAGTGGGCAGTGAATAGCATTGAAATATCGAAATGCACTAATTTATTACTGTAGTAGGCAGGGCCATATGGCCTTCACCGTGTGAAAGACTGAAATGAAGGTCTAAATAGGGTCATTCAAACATGGTGCAGCAAATACTGAGACAGATTTTATTCAGCTCCTCCTACATCGTTTGCAGCATGTGGTGACAGCAGCGGGAACTACTTTGGGTATCTTTAGACAAGATTTGTCATGTAAATCGTATGTGTATTGTGTTGTCATTCTTTCGCACCGTGAAGTCCTTAGTCCTGTATACTACAATAATAGATTAATACATTACGATATTTCAGTGCTTATCACTGGCTACACACGTAGTTAACTCCTTGTCCATTCGTCTATATATGTCCCATTTTGACTAATATAGTAGCGTTTTTTGGAACTACTTTGGGTATCTTTAGACAAGATTTGTCATGTAAATAGTATGTGTATTGTGTTGTCATTCTTTCGCACCGTGGAGTCCTTAGTCCTGTATACTACAATAATAGATTAATACATTACGATATTTCAGTGCTTATCACTCGCTACACACGTAGTTAACTCCTTGTCCATTCTACTATATATGTCCCATTTTGACTAATATAGTAGCGTTTTTTGGAACTACTTTGGGTATCTTTAGACAAGATTTGTCATGTAAATCGTATGTGTATTGTGTTGTCATTCTTTCGCACCGTGAAGTCCTTAGTCCTGTATACTACAATAATAGATTAATACATTACGATATTTCAGTGCTTATCACTGGCTACACACGTAGTGAACTCCTTGCCCATTCTACTATATATGTTCCATTTTGACTAATATAGTATCGTTTTTTGGAACTACTTTGCGTATCTTTAGACAAGATTTGTCATGTAAATCGTATGTGTATTGTGCTGTCATTCTTTCGAACCGTGAAGTCCTTAGTCCTGTATACTACAATAACAGATTAATACATTACGATATTTCAGTGCTTATCACTGGCTACACACGTAGTTAACTTCTTGTCCATTCGTCTATATATGTCCCATTTTAAAGCCGGACTGGTATCTGCAAAAAAAAAAAAAAAAAAAGATTGCCGCAACTTTTGCTCCCAACCCTTGTAGATACAGTTGGATCTCTTTACATGGTTCCCTATTGGGACTTCTCGGATGGGACCTAGCAAATCGGGGTGACTTTGTAGTCAGAGGTCTTGTTGCACACCTTGGACTAGCTGCCCATCAGGAGAGCCAACGTGTGGGTACAGAGAATACGGTCGAGTTTAAATGGTATATTTAAGTAATGAAGTATGGCGAAAGCTCGGTTATGACATCCGGAGACTGCGTTTTTGTCCTTGCTATGGGACAATCAGTCTGGATTAGTCAATATTCTAGTTTGAGTCAGGTGTTCTCTCATTGAAGTTGAGATTAAGGACGAACTATTAGGCAAAATGAATTAAGCACATACCATAAAAGAGCTGTCGGTACATTGCACGTATTTCTTCCTTAGCTCTGGCTTAAGGGCTGTAACTTACGGTTTATCATACCCAAGCTTTCCAAATTTACTTCAAAATACGTTTTCATAAGCAAATACACTTATTAACCCATTTGCATCACACAGAAAAATGAAAAATTCGTTCTTATCACCAAACATTTATCATTTTTTTCCTCCCACTCAAAACCACTCTCACTCTGATTACTATCGGTACTATCAGAAGAAATCACCATAGAACGTCTACGTTTTTTAGATCTATTTAACTCTTCACTGCTGTCGGAAATATAACCATCCATTTTTTTAAATTTTTCTATATTATTTTACCTGAAACTATTTGCGATCACCTCTCTGCATTGATTGAGAGCCAAATGCGCATGAGTATAATATACGCTCTGGTGATAAATGCCCAAGTGCAATGTGTGCATATATGCACGCTTTGGTGATAGTGGCCAGGCAAAATGCGCGCATATGTGCGCTTATGATGCAAATGGGTTAATGATTGGTTATGACAAAGCTTTGCGAATTTGTGCACAGACTTTGTTATCTAATAACTATAAGAAAATTTCTGGAAATGGGCAGAGTCAATATGCGGAAGAAACAACTGTGAGGAAGCATATTTTCACATGGTTAATAAATTTTAAATTTTCATATTATTCTGTAAGAAGTCCTTACCTCCAGTGTTAGATTATACATAGTCCAGTTACATTAATGTGACCACCTGTCAAAAGCCAGAATGACAACTTTTCGCAGAACGGACTGCTGTAAGACGTGCAGAAAGAGACTCAGTTAGGTCCCTGAAGGTGTTCACAGGTAGTTTGAGCCATGCTGACTCCAATGCCGAGGCCGCTTGGTTTTTGAATTGCGCCAACGATAGAAATGTTTTCCAAAACCCTCACACATCTTTTATATACCCTCAACTGCACTGTGCTACCAAGTGCCTTCTGTGATTGGTTATTTAACGTCGACGTCGAAAGTACGTGGTGGTCACATTAATGTGACTGGACTGTGTACCTACATGTATGTTGAAGTCTTTGTGTGTAGAAAATATCAAACACACTGAGCCCCGCTAGTTAGAGTACACATTACTAACTAATGCATAGGAAATGTGCTCATGCTTTTTTATATAAATTAAGTTTTATACTGAACTAATCAAAATAGAGCGTATCCCATTCATTTTTACTTCCTTTTACGTAGTAAAGGAAGTATTGTGATCCCGAAAAAAAAATCACTCAAATTTGAGTCTAAATTTTGATTTTGCTCATCCCCGAATGAATGTTGAGTAGTTTTTTTGACCTGTCAGCACGTGCATATGTACCTACCAACATATAAGCAGCCGAAAAATCCTTTTCAACCACCCCCGAGTTAATTACGATGAGTTTTCTCGTGACGTCTGTATGTACGTATGTGCGTATGTATGTGCGTATGTGTGTCGCATAACTCAAAAACTTTATGCCGTAGAAGCTTCTAGCTTGGTATGTAGGCTCTGAAGATGGTCTAGTTGTGCACCTCCCCTTGTGGTTGCATTCGAATGTTCCCAAGGGGGTGTTTTACCCCTTTTTTGGGGTAAATCAGTGTTAATTTCAATGCAGACTCAAGTGATATGAAATTGGCGCGACCACTTGGCGATATGTCGCCAAGCTTTTGGTCGCCAAGTGTTTGATGCCAAGTTGGCGACAAATTTGGTGAATAAATTATTTTTTGAATCTGGGTTCAACTTGGCGCTGTTGGCGATATTTTGCGAAAAATTCACTGAATGATATTAAAATCAGCAATGTTTAGAAAATTAACCATTGTAAAATATTTTGTTCATTGTTTCGTGGCAGATTAGGGGAGTAAATATTTGAATTGTTACCTTGCTCCCTCCAAGCACTTTTTTTAACACTTAAGGCAATTACTAAGAAATTTACACGTAAAAAGAAGTAGTGTGGGCTCCATACCAGATTTTTTCTTATTTCCTAATCATATCTTCCCGTAGAATACTGGAGAGTGGGTTCTTACCTTTGAAGTGGTTGTGGAGGTGGTGGTGGTGCGAGTGGAGCTGCTTCAGTGAATCTGGGTACGTGGACCCCAAACCCAGTAGTGGAAATGAGACGCAGGGAAAAGGCCGGAAGAGGTCGCTCGTGTAGTGAGCAGGAAGTACGCCTCCGTTGCCACCAGAAGGAGAAGAATTGGACCTAGAATAGCAAATTATAGGATATATTGCCAACGGGAAAGGTACAAATGCATGAACAGTTTAGTTTCAGTACATTATTAACCAGGGAACCACAACACGCCGACGATGTACGGTTTGTATTAAAGATAGACCGAAGCTTCGGCCATTTCACCGAAGCTTCGGTCTGGTGGAAGCATGAGATGCGCTTCGGCCAATAGAAATTTTTGTTGTAATTTCTCATTTTGCAACTATAATTTCATAAAATATTGTCCTTTAGGCTATACTCTATTATACTTATTTATATACAAAGCACTATTATACAGAGTATACTAAAACATAGAAGAAAATTAAATTTAAATAAACTGATTGTGTGCATTGAATCCTTGGAATCAGAAACTGTTCAATAATTAACAGTATATTATGTTTAGCTTGGAAATTCTTATGAAATAAATAAAATTAAATTACATTAATTAATAATTATATGAGCAACTATAGTTGCTTTAAATATAAAGCTAGTGAAACGTGACTTTCTTACACATTTTTAGTGTTGACACTTTAGATATAAAAATGCCAGTTTGGTGTTTCCAGTTATCCCATACAATCGTACAGAGGGAATCCCACATTAAGATGTTTCCATGGTATATTTTCAATGCACACTCTCAAAAATTTCTTCTTAAATTGACGGAAATTTTCTTGGCAGCAGTGCTGCCGGAAGATTAACGATATTTGACGGATTTCCGTTTCTATTTTTTCTGTCAAATGAAGAAACTTCTGTTTTTATTTCTTTCGTTACAAGAGGGAAGTGCTCCGTCATTTGACGAATTTCCGTTTCGTTCTTTCTCCTGTTAATTGAAGAAATTTCTGTCTTTATTTTTTCCGTTATGGGAGGGTAATTTTCCGTTATTTAAAGAAACGTCCGTTATGGTTGTTTCTGTTACACAAATGATTTATTTCGTCATTTGAAGTAATGTCCGTTGCGATCGTTTCCGTTAGATGTAGGAAATTTTGAGTTTTTCGAAGAAACTCGTTATTTTTGTTTCTCTTAAATGATGGATTTCTTTTTTCAGCCCTTAAAAAAAAAGAAAATTTTTGTACAGATTGAAGCAGAGTTAATCGGTTTAGACCAAATCGTTTTTTTTTTTTTTTTTTTCAAACTATGTGTTTTTACAATGTAATATTAAGTTTGCTAAATAGTTTCATTTTTGCATCCATGCAACTTTTTTATTCAATTCATATTACCATTAATTCACCACAGGGGTGCCCATCCCCCCTAAGATCAATGGCGCAAATTCCCCCCCAAAAATTTTCACAACCCTCTTGTGCATCTTATTTTTTATTTGTACCCCTCTTTTTTATTTTATGTTTTTTTTTAGTATTATTTAATTATTTTTTTAAACATTCTATTTTTTAAATTATAGTTATTATTTTTTTATTTATTATTAATTTTTTAGAAGTACTAATTATGCGCAGAATAGAATCGCTTTTTTTCTCTTCCAGACGTTCCAAGCACACACACAGATAAAAATAAACAAATAATAATAAAGTAATAAAAGAAGTAACTTAAATTAAAAAAATAAATTAATAAATACTTTTTATTTAAAACAAATCAGTAAATAATTTAAATCAAAAAATAATTTAAATAAATAAATAAAAAAATTAATTTTAAAAAATCCCCCCCAAAAATTTTGATGGCGCAACTTGCGCCATAATCCCCCCTCTGTGGGCACCCCTGATTCACCATTCATTTTCATATGTACTAATATCTTAACAGTTAAAAAATTTTCAAACAAAATTTCCTTAAAGCTTTACTGATGTAGAAATGAAATTGCATATTTTTACGCTTAACAATTAAATGAAATGTAAAATTATTAAGTCCAAACGAGAATCTAATTTACATGAATGTTAGCATTTGTTGACAATAAATTAATAACGTCTTGATGTCTCTGAAAAAAATTGCTCTCATTACGATTGGGGCTTAAACCGGTTTTTTAACAACCCTGAATTGAAGAAAACTATATTTTATAAATACTAATATAACTATATTTATAAAATATATTTAGAAAAATACCAAGAGAAAATCAGAAATTTGTATTTGAAAGCAACCTACAACCTTTTTCAAACAATTATTCACTTAAATAGGAATTTTTAAGATATTAAAAAGTATTCTTGAATTTATATTTAACCTATTTCTTTTTTCAATCATATTCAGAAATGCCTTCAAGTCAAAAATTAGCCGCAACCAGCTCAGGACTTAAGCATCAGGACCTAAAAAAATGTTATTAAACCCATATGATTCACCAACAAAAAGCTGTGCTTAGTAACTTCTTATAAGTAGAAGATGATTGACACCTGTTTTAATAACTTAGTAAACAATAGGAGAATGGATTTACAGTAAGAGAATGTAGAATTTTATTTTTACAGGCATTTATTCATACAGGCAATATTACTACAACTTTCTTCTTTTCGACTCATGGTTCCTCTTTCTGGTTTTATTTCTACAAAGACTCTAAAAGAAAAGAAAAATAAAAGAAAATTATAACAAGACAATAAAAACTTAACTGAGCAGGGTGCTGCACTATGCCTGATGCTTGGTTAATGAATTCTCGCCTTTTACTTGTAACTTAAGTTCATTAAAAGTGAGCATTCTTTTTTTGAAAATAATTGCTTCAAAAATTATTCTATTTTCAAGTGACTTAAAAAAATGCTGTTTACAAAATGCAATTTTCTCAGCAGCAGCACTCTGCTCCTTTTTTAACTTCTGAAAAACTCCCATATATATACTGTTGGCCCCGCTTAAACAAATACTGTCGGTTCCAAGATATATTATTCGATTAAACAGGGATTTTTAACATTGTGTCTATGGCATGGGTTCCAGGATGCTTTATTCATTTAAGCGGGGACGACAATACATATATATATATTATAACAGAAAAGAAACTTTTAACGGAACACATTGCAAATATCAATCCTTTTATTCCCTTCCTGCCCTTACATCTAAAAATTTAGGACAGATGTGGCTTGACTCCTGGTCCGGATCCGGTCTTTAGGGCTCCATCTAACCATTGCCATCCCTAGTTGCAAGTTTAAAAAATGTTTGCTGTTATCTTCATATATGGTAGTTCCAGCGAAAATGGTACAAATCATGTCTGAAACTCTCTACTTATATTAAGATTATCAATTTAAATAATTTCCAGCAACTAATCATATTTTCTTTATTGAGTTTCCATTTACTTGTGTATAATGAAGTGTAAATAACTAGTACATGACTCATTTATGAAAGTATTTAAATATTTTGATCACTTTGTGTAACAGAGTGAACAAATAAGCCTTTAAAAATATCCTTATAATCACAAAGAAAAATTAGAATCATAGAACAAGCATAAAGTGGAATAAACAGCCAAAACTGTAAGTCTGTCTGCAATTTCGAGAAAAAAAAAACTATTTTTTTCATCATGAAATTGACTGTAACAGAGTGGACATCCCACAGTTCAAATTGACTACCATAAAAAAAGAGTTAGGCTCACCCTGGTTGTTGACTACATAATTTAATGTAGCAAGCTAATCACGGCAGTTATACTATCTATATTTTTTAAAAAATATATCAGATTGAATGCTAAGTTTTATTTTATTTCCAAAAGGCTTGTAACAGAGTGGACAATTCGCAACACCGAAAATCTAGGGACATGGATGAATGAATAATAGTGTTTTTGGGGGAAATTCTTTTCATTTGCGTAATAATCTGCAGAAATGGTGTCAGAAGCATCTTTTGCGCAGTGCATTGTAATTTATTTTGTTGTTACATTTCAGTTTAATTTTAAATCATATTAAAAATTCTAGCAATTTGAAGCTAGGACGCGTCATTTTTCCCTTCTTCTGACAAAGATAATTTTTTTGTGTCCTTTCTAAATTGATTATACCTAATCAATTGATACTTGATGACACAAAATTAAATGGAGAACCATTAAAAATAGTTTTTAATGGGTGGTAGTTATTAAAATTGATTTTAAAAAACTCTGAAGTCTCGGACATGATTTGCACCATTTTTGCTGGAATGACCCATATAAAAAACACAAACTCCAAAATATTTGTGTCCGGAGTAAACTCAAAAACTACCCGACCGATTTTGTTCCAATTTTTACAGCAGTTGCAGGTTACAGGGAAGATTGTTAGACCAGGTCGGAAAAAATTCAATGAATAGTTCTTTTATTTGAAATCTAAATTTTTTACCCAAAAATGGCTCTATATTTAGAAATTTCATTGGTATTAATTAAATAATTAAAGTATTTAAAAATAATCCTTGAAAAAAAAAAAACTTGAAATAGATTAGGAAAAAATGTTTCAAAACTTGTTTTTGCTATTCAATTTTGGAAAAACAAGTATGTATTCCAATTCTAGTGAAGAAATTTAATTGAATTTAATGAGTTTACTGTTTAATGAACTTTTCATCATTGGTTACCCATAGTTTAATACGAGTTACATAAAAACTATGTTTCCATCTCCTAGTTATGTATAAATATATAACGTTTCCATCCCATGCTAGCATCTCAGAGCAACAATGAGAAATTTAGCCTCAGAGCAGTAGTAATATAGTTAGGCTAGTCATAGTGTAGGGTCAGGAGGAGAAAATTGCCTCTCCCCCTCTGATTTATAAAAATGAAAGCATTTACAAATAAATGGTTATGGCTTTGGCTGTTTTTTTGGCATAATATGCATTGAATATAACCCTGTGACCCCTCCCCAACCCTGGAAAAATTGAAAATGGCGGGTCTGAACTACTATCTCTAACCACTACTATACACTATGATGTTATAAATACTATTTATAGTTCATTTCTCTATAAATTTACATTGCCTTTTTAGGATAGATCTGGAATGACTTCCCTGTTAAAAACTAATAGGGGGGGGGTATAAAATACTTTACATGTTTGTGCAATACAACATCTCCTATGGCCAGGGGCGCCCCGAACTAGAATTTTTGGGAAGGGAGATATTATCAATTTTCTGAATGAAGTTCCAATTTTACCCTATGATAAAATACAAGCATGCACACATGTTGTACATTTAAACGTTTAGTGAGAAAAAACATTAGGCATCTTTTAAAAAACAATTCTAAAAACTGAAAAGACTAAATAATCTCAATGTTGCAATATTGTCTTCAAATTGGCGAATCGTCAGCAAAATGTGCTGAATGTGGAAATTATTGGGAGGTCAGTGATCTCCCATCGGGGCGCTCCTGCCTCTGCCTATACATGTTAAAAGGGGTTTTAGGAATTGACCTCGAATCCCCTTCGACACGTCCCTGTTAAAACTTTTAAGCCAAAGCATGTGACCTATTTTAGTTATTTACTCTCCCCTTAATTATATAATAGTATTTACCACAGAAGCCTTATTGTGAGAGTAGGTTGAATGCTGCAATGAATATTCTCAGTTTAAAAAAATAAAAAAAAAACTTTAAAGTAAAAATTAGTAAAAATTTTGGAAATTTTTTGTAAATAACGCTAACTATTTTTGCCACTTTGGCAAAAAGGTATTTTTACCGGGACGGTTTTCTCCACATTCGGCAAAAACATTCCAACCCTAATTATAGTAAAAAGTACATTCAGCAATTACACCTATTTAAAAGTAACTTTTTATATAGACTGCCCAAATTAAGAGATTTTGTTCTGCGCACATCATATTACACACGTTATATCTAGTTCACACAGGAGGTATGATACTGTTTCAAAAAATAAAGATGCAATAACATTCATCAAAAAAGAAAATAAAAAAGAAAGTTAAGAAATATATTTCAATATTATTTCTTACTTGGGACTATCTAGCTCTATAATTGTCTCTAAAAGAGTTAAAATCTTTAGACTACTTTAACATAGCTGAATCGATAATATTTATGTCTAATTCTGAGTTAACATCTTCGGGAAAATTTTATTGTTACAGATACTTAACAATTAGAAATCCAGTAAAATTGAGTTCAGGCTCTATTGGATAAAAAGTACTAAAAAATAAAAATCACATACAACATTATATTACTTTTTTTCTAATTAGTTTATCGAACAAAGAACGATTACGTGTACATTATCAGACAAAAACTACATATGCATACTAAGTTTCTTGTTTCTAGGCCTTGTTTTTGCAAGACTCGCTCGCCAAAGACAAATATATCTACATGTACAGATTCCTCATTCCATTCAAAGTGACACGCATTTAGACAATAGCAATATGAATAGAATAATATAAATAACACGAACTACAAATTTATCTTTAAACACTTACTAAAAATTCAGAAGATATGTCTCACAGCAATACACTCATTCTCCACATCATCAGTGCAGGAAAATCCTGAAACATAGTTTATCAATTCATTACAAAGCGTGGGACTTCATTTTATTTACATCTATAACTGCATAGATTCCAGCATTTACTTCTGATATAGAATTCTCATAGAGCAAAGATAATGAATAAGTAGTAAGTAACTACATTTTAGCCAGGGCAGAGGGAGAATTACATGCAATATACTGACAGCACAGTTATGACAACCAGAGACTGCGGTTTAGCCAGTGTTATGGACTTATCAGGCAATGAGAGGACATATTGCTCTAGCTAGATTTTTTCAGTATTCCAGACTGGCGAGTCCATAACAAGGGCAAAACTGTCGTCTCTGGAGATTATACAATTGCTAACGATAAATTTAACATATAGAAAAAGACAGATTTTACCTTCTAGTCAGTGTAGAAATTTTTAAGATGGTATTAAGTATGCTCCGAAAACCAAATTCTGCCAAATACTAAATAATCGGTTAAAATTGCAAAAGTTTACTATGCAATGAAGAAAATTATGAATTTTCAACTGTGATTTTCTGGAGCAATGGAAAGATTGGCACATCAACATTCTTCCTTGTGCTCTATTAAAATTAGTTGATACAATACTACAAATTTCATTCATTGTATAAAGAGTTATTTACCAACTGTTGAATTTTTTAATTTAAAAACTATTTGGTAGCCAAATATTAAAGTATTCAGCCAATCTAAATATTCGGTATGTTTGCCGGACAGGCAGTATAAAGAATGTCAAACAAACATTCTGTGCAGACATAGTTTCGGTAAAAAGGACTTGTCCCTGAAAGTAATAAACATTATTCACACGCAGCTACCAAACTACTCTTTGATAAGAGTATAGTTTGATAATAACTTATCTAGGAAAATGACAGATTTCTTAATAAACCTTCAATTATTTTAAACTTAAAAAAATAATACTTTTGATATCTCGAAATGATTTTGATCTTAAAATTAGACATTAAGGAATTAGCACAAAATAGCCGCTTGTTATATATATTGTGCCTGCTAAGAGACAGTTTAAATAAATTGTGATACATTCAATAGAGTAATATGATAAAATAGTTTTGGGTTAAAAGTTTGTACACTTAAGTTACCTGAACTCAGTTCAATCAATTCAAGTGTCACAGACAAGAGGTTATCAGGACAGATCCCAAACAACATATCCATTTCTAATGCTTTAAAAAAGAATAGTACAGGATCATTGAATTTTTAGATTCTCAAAATATAGAAAAAAGCATATTAAAATCACTTCTTATGTTAAAATGTAAACAAAATATCTTTCAGCTCCTTGAACTTGATCATCTATTCTAACTTTTTAGTCTGAAAAGAGATAAACATATATAGAAGCATGCATGTTGAATCACTAGTTTACATAACAACAGACTTTTAGGGGAGATAGAATCAGGGTCACTATTTTATCGATTTTTTGAAAAACCGGTAAACCAGAAGAAATTGGACAAAATGAAAATCCTCTTCAAATGTAAAATTGTAGCTATGGTACAATATGCTTTACAATCATTACGTAATTCAATTAAATTATAATTTTACTGCAATATCTATTCAGTAAAAATATAGTCGAGTCTCGATAACTCAAAGCCTTATCACTCAAATATTTCTAAGTTGTCATTGAGTCCCAACCTCTTGAAAAGGCTGTAAAAACTTATTATAATTAAAACCACCAATAACTCGATTTGACTGTATTTTTAAATTAATGAAAAATTATTATGTATAAATTATAATTAATGTGACCAGATTTTTCAAGCAAAATAAGGGGCTGGGAGAGCCAGAAAATTTTAAACAAAGAATAATAATTCAGATGTACCACTAAAGAACTTAAGTTTCAAAATAATAGTGTTGTTCATTATATAGAATTTCAGTCAACAAATTTTTAATAAACACAACTGTTGAAGCTAATTTTATTTGAACCTTTTAATGCCAATTTAAAAAATCTAAATTTTATGCATGATTAAGTAAATTCATCTTTGTTCTAGAAAACTTTCCAGTTTCTGTTGAAAAACGTGTTTTTTCTGAAGTTCAAATTTCATTTGTCGAATAAATAAATTTTACTTCCTTCCATGCAGTTGTTACTAACAAACTGAAACCAATTCTACATTTTTTTCCCACGTTCAACTCTTTTTCGTGACATCATGAACTTCAGGGACCGCGCTAAGCATTCGCCACCTCGCCAAATGCGATAAAATCGAAAGTTTGGCGAAAAAAATTCTGATGTGGCTAAAGTGTTGGCGAACAAAAATTCTCAGAAATCTTCACTGGGGGAGAAAAATTATATGTATTGTATTACGGAAGAAAAAAATTTTTATTTATTTGACTAAAACTTTTGAAATTTGCCTAAGACTTTTAAAGTTTGGCTAATTTACTGGCTAACAACTTAAAACTGTTAGCGCGGTGCCTGAACTTGTTTGACAATAAATACGAAAAAAATTGTTGAACAAATCTAGTTTCATGTTTCGCCCGTTTAACGAAACATTAACTGGAAAACGGGACTTTTAATTTAAGCATGGGGACAATGAGCCGAAAAGTAGGACTGTCTCACCAGAAGTGGGATGTCTGGTCACCTTAATCATAATCTAACAAATACAAGTAAAATATTACTTTACACATCAGCACAAATATTTTTCTTAGAAGTAATCAAATTTAACAATTATGAATCGGAAGCCAATCTAATGTAAAAACAGTAAATACCTGTATTACTATATTTTTTAATTGAAACAGTTGTTAGAATTTAAAATATATAGACTACTTGATTTTTCTCTTTAAATTTAATATTTACTTTAGGATACCACATGAAGTTATGGTTGAGTTTGCTTAAGCTACTCAACCAAAACGGAAAACATACATTGAATAAAATTCAAACTTGAACAAACCAAAAGAGCTAAGCTTTAAATTTACATTCTTGTCATTATAAGTAGAGCACAGAGGTTTCTTTTTAATAGGGCTCTGATAAGTCAAAAGCTTAACCTTGATAACATTTATTCTTTTTTGGAACAAGAGGAAAATATGGAGTAAAAGGAAGAAATATCGCAGCCTTAAATTTCGACAAATAATACGTATTGTAACAGTGGAATAGTCGTCTCAACTGGATCTTCTAAAATTGTAATACATTTTATTTTTCTTTTCACCTACATATCAATTTTTATTTAAAACATTATATAACTTCCTAGCTATAATGTATCGCTATCTAATTACCTCTTTAGTATTGATGGATTGCACAGACATAATCCTTAATTTAAGTTTTTAATACATGCATGTTTGTGTTTGCACCATAAGTTTCTGAAACAAAGTTTTGAAACCAAAGAGGAGAAAATTTAATTTAATTCTTATTTTTTAAACTTATATCCAGTTTAATTTCCAACTGCACTTTCATAACTTGAAAATGATTATTGCAATTGAGGCAATGTTATTCAGTGTTGATGGCTTCTTGCTGATGAAAGTATTCCAAAAAGGGATTATTTTTATTCTCTCCCTAATTAAAAATATAGAAAAAAAGAAACTTTTTTTTGTTTCTCTTAGTTGCAAACAATACAATGTGATTCATTTTATCAGCTCTTTATTTTCATGAAGTCTAAAAAATTAGTTTTGAAAAGAAGATTCTGCATTGAATTCGAAATTTAAAAAACAAAAAAGAAAATTAAGTGATACCAATTGTTCAATTTTATAACATACAGAAAAATTCTTTCAAAAGGTTCATTTTACAAATTATTTCAAGTGATATAAACATTTGTTCTTTGGCAGGTCAGGGTGTGTATCTGAATTGACTAGACTAGCATACGAATTAGCACAATCATTTTCCAACAAAGCTAACTTAAAGAAAACAAAATATTTTACATTTTTTGCATACACATACCAAAATAACAACTGAATGCGTACCAATAAAATACGGAAATGTTTGTTTCTGAGACATATGGTTGTCGTTTTAATTCCACGAATGAGTAAGAATCAGCATTTTTATTTATTTACTTCGAAAGTTCAACGCGTTCTAAACCACAATATGACTTCCAAAACAATTATTTAGGTTAAATTATTAAACACTTTAGTATTTACAAATCGAGGTAGGTTTTTTAACATTTCCATTCGGCCTGATAAGTTCCCGCTGATATAAATAAGAATTTTCGTTTGGAATTTAGATTCAAACATGGCGCCTATTACCCATTCGCAGAATACAGAGACTGTGAATATTCCATAAATTAATATTTTTTTCAAGCTGCCATTAAAAGCTGTTTTCAAGTTTGAACGATTACATAGTTTTTAGAATACAATTCTGAAATTAAGTACTTACTCATATCTCATTATGATGTTTTCCTTTCTCAACAAAGCTGTTGTCAGCTTACTTGGTCTCGCCTTGCTTGGCGCCGCGCCCGCCGGCTGCCGAAGAATGTCGAGGTCAACTGCGCATGCGTGAATTGAGAACCGGTAGCAAAGAGCGAAAGTTTCCGTTTTGAAGGAAACAGAAATTTTTCGTCAAAAAATGAAGGAAAATGTACTGTATATTGACCCGACTTTTCTGAGAGTGCATATGCAGATATACATATATAGAGATAAATATATTGATAGATAGATAGATAGACAGAACAAATTAATGGAGCTTTTAATTTATAGTTATTTTTTAAAAAATATTTTATGACATTTCCTACTTACTTTTCTCTCAAACTACTAGTGTTACACTTCGCAAACTGTTTAGTAAAAATTTCTTCGTCAAGTGGACCGTTGGCTGCTTATTTTTCATTTCGCTATGCTCTGGTGTTTAACTATACTTTTCATATTACAAAAGGTAATATAAGTGATGACTTTTTTTCAATATTTTTTCTCAAAGCGGCAGACAACCTCTGATATAACTTTTATAGTAAATGACTTCCCAGTCAAAATTTCACGAGCAGAGGAATTCATCATCCCCAGCAAAAGCATAAAACCATTATGTCCGACACGTTGTCAGTAATAACACACCAAATAAATCAATCCCGGCTTTACGGGGAATCTACTCACCTGTGCATGAGAGACGCGGGGCAGGGGCAGGGGGGGGGTGGAGAAAAAGGGGTGCGCCCTCAGATCTCTGGGCCACAGCCCCAGCCCCAGGGATCGTGTTACGAGCCACCGTCAGAGCGTAATCCCCACCTTGCTATTTAAGAAGATGTGTTGTATAGTATGTTATGTTTTGTTAGTTCTTCGGCTGAAGGGAGTCGCCAGCCCTCATGATTCTGGTAAGAACGAGGTAAGTCGGCCACCTTGTCTAAAACCTTGGTCGGAGAATTCTGACTAGATGGGGGAGAGGGGGGGGCGGGTTTGAATCCCGGATCGGAAATGGATGTACTTTCTTTCTTTTGTCCTTGTCCTTTCCTTGTATGAATGAGTTGTGCTATGAATGGTTGTCTTCCCTATTTATTATTTATTTTTTTAAACCCAACTAGTCACCACCGTATGAACGGGTCCTTATGGCGGGGCCGTGGTAGCCCGATCGGTAAGGCTTCGGACTCGTGACCCTTAGGGACCCGGGTTCGATCCCCAGCCGATCAAAGATCCACCGCCTTGATTAATGGTGGCTGTGGGACGTTAAAAATGTCGTGGTCACAAAGTCCTCCAAATGAAACGATACCTCTGGGGGTGCTGGGCCAAGGGTTTGCTCGACCCTAGGTTCTGGTTCAAAACGAACAGAGCGCTCTTCAGGGTCCTATCCCAGTAAAACCACGAGTTGTGGTAGGTACGGGGGACCCTGGAGTGTGTAAAGGGTCCTTATGGCATGTATGTACTGTGGTAATTGAACTTCACATCAAATGACGTTACGGTTGGAAAAGGGAAGCAGCGCACCCCAGCTGCTAGCCTGACTGGCACAAGACAGCAACAACAACAAGAACGGACAAACTGACACGTTATAGTGCAACCACAAAGAGATGGCGGGCCGACTGGAAGCGGAAACAAACCACTTCATCTTGAAATAGGTTGGATCTGCAAGAAAACGTGAGCAGTGAAGGCGTGCGTTCTCGTAATTCCAACCTTTTTTTTTTTTAAATGAAGTCGCTCGTTCCCGCTTCCAATAGACCTGCCATCTCTTCCCTGTTAAGCTTTACTTCATTTTCTTTTAAGTTTTCAATAAAAGTTAAGTTTTACCCCCTATTTTATCGATTTGGAGCCACCAATATTCAAAGACATCATGTGCAGAGCGAGGAGCGTTAGAGAAATTCTCAATGGTTTTGACGTCTAGATTTTTTTTTTTCTGTGGTGTTTCGTTTTCCATGAAATGTCTTCGTAATTTTCAAAAATGTTTCGTTTTTTCATTTGTCATATTTTTCTCATGTTTGAGCTGGAACCTCAGGATAGTTCTGTACCTCAGAACCAGACTAACGTTAAGTCCATTTTTATAACTTTTCAGGGGAAGGGAAAAACGATTGTAGGATACATGCAAAGGATGGGATTCGCGATCTTTTAATGCTGCTAAATAACTGTGAAGGAATTTGTTTTATAGAATACCGTTCTCATGGGTCGATGCAGAATAAGATTCTACATACAGTTCACTAATAAAGTGAAAATCGCCATTTTTGGACTTACGTCGTTCTGGTTCTGAGGTACAGAGATTTTCCGTTTAAACTTTTTGAAAAAAAGACGAAAAAAAGCAACAAAATATTAAAAAATTCATGTCATTTGTACTTGAAAGTCAATTAAAAAAAAAAAAAAAAGCTTTTGGAGTTCATATGGATCATTCAGCATTCTAACAAAAAGTACGGAAACTTTATTGACATTATAACACTGATAGCAGATTTAGCAGATATTTATGGATCAAATTTTATGTGACAAATGAATAAAAAATGTGCTTGCTTTTATTCTTGGAAAATGAACTGAGCCACTAATTTCCAGAAACTGAAGTGGTTGCAGTTAATTTTAATTATACCAGCCACAATTGTTTTTATAGAGTGAATATTTTCGGCGATAAAAATAGTAAAGGGCGGCTACACAAGGAATAGAATGACAAATTAATGACTTTTATATACAGGGTGTCCACTCCAATCGTGGACCAATAGCTAATTTCTAAACCGTTAGAGATAAGCATATAGTTTATTTAGGAAAAAATCTCCAAATTACGAAAGGAATTTTGGGTCCATTCAATGTTTTTCAAAAAATCAAATTTTGAAAGAGTTACGAAATTTAAATTTTTATACAGCCCCCCAGTCCTAACAATCATATTTACTAAAACATTCTTGACACTGCAACATTTAAAACTAAAAAAAAATCACTCTTCTACCACAAAAATTGACCGAGTTATGACGTTTTGAAAAATCAAGATTTTGCATTGTTTCATGACATCATCGAGAGATCGCTTAAGGGACCGTATGCGAAATCCTTCAAAATCTTGATTTTTCAAAACATCATAACTCGGTCAATTTTTGTGGTAGAAGAGTGATTTTTTTTTAGTTTTAAATGTTGCAGTGTCAAGAATGTTTTAGTAAATATGATTGTTAGGACTGGGGGGCTGTATAAAAATTTAAATTTCGTAACTCTTTCAAAATTTGATTTTTTGAAAAACATTGAATAGACCCAAAATTCCTTTCGCAATTTGGAGATTTTTTCCTAAATAAACTATATGCTTATCTCTAACGGTTTAGAAATTAGCTATTGGTCCACGATTGGAGTGGACACCCTGTATATTGTTTTGATATCCATAGAAAAAGAAAGTGAATTAAATGAAACAAGACACCACTTTCAATTTTTATGAAAGTCACGGATATTTTTACCACAACGAAAGAAAGAAGATTTTCTATAGAATTAGATGAATATCTTTGTACATATATTTATACTAGGGACTACGTAAATATTATTCATACGTATTCATACTGTTTTAATACAGTTAATATCATATAAGTTTTTCAACATGTGTATTATTCAAATCATTTCATCTGCCTACCCTGGGTATTCCTTCATGGCACGTGCCTGATGTATATGCAGGTAATATGAAATACAGTCGAACCTGTTGATCTCGGACCCGCTTGTCTCGAAAACCTCTCTTTGTCGAAATTTTTCAATTTCCCTGCTTTTACAGCATAACTTTAATGTTTTTTTCTCATGTTTATCTCGAATGATTTTTCTCGAAAACCTCTCTATCTCGAATTTTGACGACTCTCACTTTTGAATTTCATCTCCAGCCACCTTTATCAATGGTATAACTTGGAGACAAAAATCATCTTTTGCACAATCATTCAAAGACTATGTTCGTACTAGGTGACCCGTGCGGAATTCCGCAAAAAAAAAAAAAAAACTATAAACTTAAAATTTAATACGACAATTTTTATTGTCTTCATTTGCACAACATCGCCATCAACTGCCGTCGTTCTGACAACTTTTTAAAAAGATCAAAGACACGCTCACTTTTACAACTACTACAAAAGTGATACCCTGTGTTAAAATCAAATACCCAAGGCTACTACTAAACTAAATACTAACGTTATCGCAAAACTACCATAGTATTTTGAAACAATAAAAGTTACAATTAAGGTTTACCGAGCTAAGCCTTGGCTTGAAATGTCGCATTTAAAATTGATTTGAACAACAATGTAACGATTTTAACAGTTGAGCAAAAAATTTAACTTTTTCAAACTTCAATCGCTTATAAGTCGCTTAAACGTGGATTTTCGAGATTCTCGTTACGCGGTGCTAGCGGAGAAACGTTCTAAAGAACGCATTTTTTTTAATCTTTCGAATGAAATAAAAATGGAGACGATACGACAATTATTTCGCTAGATAGAGTCAATTATGTGCCCAAAAATTGAAGTTCGAATAAAAAACGAACCGACACTTTTTAGAAGGTGGGTCTAATTTTCGTCAATAGACCGCGGGATAAGCTTCAAAATCATAAATTTTCTTGCAATTCGATAAAGAAATGAGCGAGTTTCGACCGGGTATAGGATTCGGCTTAGAGAAATAATGTATGGAGATTTAAAGGTATGCATTCACTTGCTACCGATATAGTCATCACAATTAGTAAACCGTGGACTCACAACAAGTCGTCCAAATATTCAACAATATCAATGCAAAACAATGTATTAAGTAGGGATGCACCGATAAGAAAATAGGCCGATTACCGATTACCGATTAATCGGCTGATCCGATTTATGATAAGGATGATTGTTTTTAATACGACCAATTTCACAGTCACTGTTTTTTTTCCTTACTTTTACAAATCTTAGTTTAGAAATAGTACGTAATTTATTTCTGAGATTCTTTTTTTTTCTTCTTTCATTTTCCTACTTTTCCCAAAATAATACGTAAATTTTATCGAATGTCATAGAACCAATTTTCAAATCCTGTCAACAATGTTACAATAACACATTGTTAATTATGTTAACTAGAGATAAAATTAAAAAAAAAAAGGTGGGTGGGGGGAGGGGAGTCTGTGGTGAGCACTGCAATTTAGGGGTACTTTTAATTGAACTTTTCAATTATTAGTAGCAATTTAATTCAAGAATGTTACTCTTTGAAAGTTAGAGGTTATCTAAAAACACTATGCTAAAGAGAAAAGGATCGACACATGAAAAGCGTTGCAAAATCGTGTATCTGTTTATTTATTTCGAAATAGGAGAATTAAATTTTTTTAAAACTTCGTATCGAATGTGTGAGGATAATCATTACTATAAATAAAATTATTCATCATAATTTCTTAGTAAAGGTGTAGTTTAAAAGTAATATTAAAAAATAAATAAAATCCGCCGATTAATCGGCCTGATTTCACCCATTATTAATAATCGGCTAAGTGGCCGATTATGGCTGATTAATCGGTGTATCCCTAGTATTAACTATTTGACTTTGTTCCAATTGCTTATTTTTGTAAATTTTATCCCAACCTCTATATCTCGAATTTTTCTTCTGTCTCGTGAAATTCGAGATAGACAGGTTTGACTGTACAATATATATATATATATATACAGGGTGTCCACTCCAATCGTGGACCAATAGCTAATTTCTAAACCGTTAGAGATAAGCATATAGTTTATTTAGGAAAAAATCTCCAAATTACGAAAGGAATTTGTAGTCTATTCAATGCTTTTCAAAAAATCAAATTTTGAAAGTGTTACGAAATTTAAATTTTTATACAGCCCCCAGTCCTATCAATCGTATTTAGTAAAACATTCTTGACACTGTAACGTTTAAAACTAAAAAAAAAATCACTCTTCTACCACAAAAATTGACCGAGTTATGACGTTTTGAAAAATCAAGATTTTGCATTGTTTCATGACGTCATCGAGGGGGCGATCTCACGATGACGTCATGAAACAATCCAAAATCTTGATTTTTCAAAACGTCACAACTCGGTCAATTTTTGTGGTAGAAGAGTGATTATTTTTAGTTTTAAACGTTACAGTGTCAAGAATGTTTTACTAAATACGATTGATAGGACTGGGGGGGGGGGGGGGGAGGGGGCTGTATAAAAATTCAGATTTCGTAACTCTTTCAAAATTTGATTTTTTGAAAAACATTGAATAGACCACAAATTCCTTTCGTAATTTGGAGATTTTTTCCTAAATAAACTATATGCTTATCTCTAACGGTTTAGAAATTAGCTATTGGTCCACGATTGGAGTGGACACCCTGTATATTGGTATATGTAAAATAATAATTAACTCACCTGTGCAGGAGGGAGGCGGGGCTGGTGGGCGAGTGCAGCAGAGAGGCGGCCGAGGGGAAGAAAAAGGGGTGCGCCCTCAGGTCTCCGGGCCACAGCCCCAGGGACCGGAAGTCCGGGGGCGCGGGGAGCCCCAGGGCCGGAGGGGCCTGGCGGGGCCCGTCTGGCTCGTTGGAAGAGGGCAGGCAGTCGGCCTTGCCATCTGGAAGGAAGAGATTCGAAAATTGGAAAGTCTGTAGACAGATGAAAAAGCGTGGTAACAGAAGAAAAGAATATAGAGAATCACTCCCGTCAGCTGTGGTAACTTTGCTCTTCGCTGGAAGCTTTGCTCCAACAAATGAAAAGGGATTGTCTTTCCGTATCACATACATGAGAGTGATTTATTACTTATTCACTTCGAAAGACTAGTCATGGCAGCATTGTCTTGATTTTAGCATCACTAGTTGCAATGATTGACTTTTAGCTTGTTAGACATATTTTACCAGAAAAAAGGCTCGATTCTCGGCCTTGGTATGAGTAGAGATTAGAGACTGGTCATTTCTTCCCGGCTAGGCGGCAATGCACATTTATCCTAAGACTCAAGTCCAGTAGCATAGTTGGTGGTATAGCGACGGCGTTCATGCCAAGGACCCGGGTTAAAATATTTCGACAAAAGTGCGCCTGTTTTGCTTTGGTGCTGCACTTAGTGCCATTTTTTTTCCAAATGGCTCAGATCTAATTTCAAGCGGTAAAATCTCTAAGGACACCTTGTTCTCTGTCTTTTTAGCTAAATATATGAACAAGATGGTCTTTTAGTTGGTTTATAGCAAAAATATTTTCGAAACCATGGAAGAAAGTAGGAATTTGGAGATAAAAGTAGTATATTGATATGAGTTACTATTTAGTTTTTGCAACTTATAAAAAAAGCAATCAAAAAGGAACTTAATGCTTTAAGACAGAAGGTAGGATAGTGGAGATAAAAGTAGTATATTGATATGAGTTACTATTTAGTTTTTGCAACTTATAAAAAAAGCAATCAAAAAGGAACTTAATGCTTTAAGACAGAAGGTAGGATAGTGGAGATAAAAGTAGTATATTGATATGAGTTACTATTTAGTTTTTGCAACTTATAAAAAAAGCAATCAAAAAGGAACTTAATGCTTTAAGACAGAAGGTAGGATAGTGGAGATAAAAGTAGTATATTGATATGAGTTACTATTTAGTTTTTGCAACTTATAAAAAAAGCAATCAAAAAGGAACTTAATGCTTTAAGACAGAAGGTAGGATAGTGGAGATAAAAGTAGTATATTGATATGAGTTACTATTTAGTTTTTGCAACTTATAAAAAAAGCAATCAAAAAGGAACTTAATGCTTTAAGACAGAAGGTAGGATAGTGGAGATAAAAGTAGTATATTGATATGAGTTACTATTTAGTTTTTGCAACTTATAAAAAAAGCAATCAAAAAGGAACTTAATGCTTTAAGACAGAAGGTAGGATAGTGGAGATAAAAGTAGTATATTGATATGAGTTACTATTTAGTTTTTGCAACTTATAAAAAAAGCAATCAAAAAGGAACTTAATGCTTTAAGACAGAAGGTAGGATAGTGGAGATAAAAGTAGTATATTGATATGAGTTACTATTTAGTTTTTGCAACTTATAAAAAAAGCAATCAAAAAGGAACTTAATGCTTTAAGACAGAAGGTAGGATACTCGAGATAAAAAATCACCATAGTTTATACGTTACCATTTAGTTTCAAAAACTTATAGGAAATACAAATACGTAATTATGTTAGCTGTCGTAGCAGAAGGTAAATATTTAGAAACAAAGATATTACGATGTTTTACGTTACCCCTTAGTTTCAAAAAACCTATAAGAAAAATATGTACCAAAGTACTTTAGCTTTCATGGGGCTAGGTAGGGTTTTAGAGAAAAAAATATTACAATAATATAAACTAACATTTAGTTTCAAAACCTATTGCAAAACTAGTACAAAATAACTTAAGGTTCCAGTGTAGAACGTAAGAATTTAAAGATAAGAGTTCGGCATAATACCGTTTAGTTCCTAAAACCTACAAACAGAAAAAAACAAATAAACAAAAAGATACTTAAGGCTTCATGAATAAAGTCTCGGACGAAAGGATTAGAGATAAAAACAATGATGTCAGTCATCAATTAGTTTCAGAAGCCTGTAGGAAATTACATTGAGTTTACGTGTTAATTTAAGTGGGGGAGTCTAATTTAAATGGAAAATTACGTTGAGAAACGCAGATATGGGAGGAAATTTTTCTTCTAGCTACACTACGTAACAGTTGCCGGAAAGAGAATAGATCTCCATCCCTTCCCCCAGCCAGTAATTTATTTATCATCCAGTCAATAAAAATGGGGTTTAACCGACGAGGAAAGGCTACAAAAGATTCCCAGATGTCGCTAAACCATAAAGCCGAGACCCCACCAACATCCAAAAGAGCTACGATGATCGCCTTTGATCCAATTACCTATCACCCCTGCGGCTCCGTAAATCCTCCTCCACCCCCACAGTGGGGAAGGGGGTTCGCTCCCCCCTCACGTGTCTCTGGGGGGTTGTCGCTGCACCGAATTCAATAACTGCGCTGCAGCCCTTTTGCGTGATCCGTGATGTTTTGCAAAGTGGTTGTTGAAGAGAGAAGAGTTCAGCCGTCGGCAAGTTTAAAGAGCTTGAAATTTTATTCGAGGGGGGGGGGGGGGTGAGTGGAGGTTAAAGAGGGATTACCGAGATCGTTTGTCAGCGAGAACTTCCGACTGACGGGAAAGCAAAGCGGCCCATAGTACTGAAGATCAAGTGTAAATTATAAAACGGATATTTGAAACTCGATTTTTTTGCTTCTTTTTTTCACGGATTATTTTTCTTGTGAGAAATTACTGTTTAAAAATTTTTAATTGTTTAATCTGTTGGTGACTTCATATTATTGCTCTAGAGAGACTATCTTTTTTTGATTATTAAACGACCATGGACTATATCTACCTCTAAGATAAAAGTTGTATAATACAGTTAGCTTATTTGAATATATTTTTTCAATAACACTGAAGCATCAGAAGCCTAATATTAGCTAAGAAAATAAATGCTGTGAGAGAACATGAAAACTGTGTGTCTTCTCACAGCTTTCTTGTTGTGTGGTGAGCTTTTTGCACCGATGGAGAGTTTATTACCGTGCATTTTACAGTTTTAGACTGGAACCTCTGCTAACAGTATTATACTGTTATTTTTGTAGCATAATGCAGCTAATTTTGTGGTAATATACCGTTAAATTTTGGTAATAGACTAAAATTGCTGCGTTACAGTAATAAACTATAAAATTAGCACCTTTACAGTTTATTACTGTGCATTTTATAGTTTTAAACTGCAACCTCTGCTGCCAGTATTAACCCATTAATGCCTAGCGTCCCTTTTTAGGGACGGTCCAAAAAAAAGGGTCTGAATTTCCCCAAAATGAACATTTCAACCAAATAATAGTGTTCAATGAGTACCTTGGTATTGTTTCAATTCGTTATTAACCGATTTCAGCACACAACCATTGTAAAGGGTGTTCTGTAGCAGTTTTAATATGATCTTTATCAAAAATGACATCGTTTACAATCTCAAGCAAAAAAGCTCAGTTTTCAAAGTTATTCTCAGCTTCCCAGTTTATCTTAATTGCTGATTTTATTTCTTCTTATAAAATGTCTTTTTAAATATTATATCGTAGTCAGAAAAAAAATTTAGTTAAAAAAGTATGTACCCTCTGGGGTCTATCGTCACTTTTAAGGGACAATTTTTCTTTCCTTAATAAAAAAATATTTTTACATAATATTTTTTTTTATTATTTTTCCTGTCCATTAAACACTGTTTGTAACCAGAATACAAAATATCTTTGGAAAAAAAAATGTCAGGCATTAATGGGTTAATACTGTAAAAACAACAATTTATTTTTTGAAGTGTGTTTGTCGTGCTTTCTACATAATTGGTGCTCTATTTACGTTGGTTTTTAGTTTCAACTAAACTATCATCTTACTTTCAGTTCCTAGGCCGTTCCTCTCACTTTCTGTCGGAGGGGTGGTCAGCAGATGTGGGGTGAAGAGGGGGAAGAGAGGAAAGCTGGACTCGAACGTGGCCACCGACTTGAAGGTAGGAAGTCCGTACCACAGACCGGGATAGCAGGGGCCCTGACTCCTGGGGACCTCTTCGGGGACCCCCCTCGGGCCCTCTTCTCTCGGGGACGAAGGCGGGCTGCGGACCAGGCCTTGGAAAGGAGGCGGAGTTTCGCTGCCTGCAAATAGGAAGGGAAGGATTAGTTTCTTTGTTCAAAGATATAATCACAAAATCGTTATTGCAGATTTTGGATCTGCACGTACGCGCTTTACAGCGGATTTTATGTATTTCTAATAGTCCAACGTTGAAAAAACACAAATATTAAGACGTCTGGCTCTTGAATCTATCTTTTCTTAACACTGTAAAAAAATGAATGTTGCTTTTAAAATGTAATCCCAAGTAGCATCAACTCATCGGATTTTGCTCGGCCGATCATCGAACTCTTCGTAATTTGATCCCGTAACGCACGATGACACCGTACCAATCAGTATCCGAGTACGGTTTTCGATGAGCTACTTTTCATCGGAAAGCGATATCCTTCCGACCGACTTTCCCGATGAAAATAAGCCGAGCATCCAAAATTGATCCTAAATTCATCGGCACGGAACTGCACAACTGCTCGTGAATTGCTCCAAATCTCATCGTATTTCGAGCAAAACTCATCGGAATTCTCTGCTCGGATTATGTTTGGCCGATGAGACATATTTGAGCAATTCCCGATGAGAACTCATCGAATCCGATCATCGGCCGATGAGATTAAACTGCTAGGGATACAGCTAATTTTGTAATAATAAACTGTAAAAATTGCTAACTTTACAGTAATAAGCCGTAAAACTGCTACTTTTACGGTATTAAACTGCAAAATTGTTAATTTTACTGTAATAAACTGTAAAATTGCTAATTTAACAGTTTATTGCCGTGCATTTTACAGTTTTAAACTGGAACCTCTGCTGCCAGTATTATACTGTTCTTTTTACAGTGTAATGTAGCTAAATCTTGCAACAATAAACTGTAAAATTTCTAACTTTACAATAGGAAACTAAAAGTGCTAGTTTTACAGTTTATTACTGTGCAATTTACAGTTTTGAATTGAAATCTCGGCTGCCAGTATCATGATGTAAAAACAACAGTGCATTTTTTTTTCAGTGTAGAAGCAACGCCTCCTAAATACTAAATGCCTGTAACTTTCTGGCTTTTAGCACAGAGCAAAATTTCATCCTTGGTTCAGGATACACTGCCATCTACCAGAGTTCTTCAAGAAAGAGAAATTAATGATTGGTTCATTTCTAAATTTAAATTTAAAAATCAACCAATCAAAAAATTTGTTTCGAATATTGTTTGGATCCATCGCCAATAGCTGCAAAATGCAATTAGTTCACGATATACTGCCATCTACCGGAGTTCTTCAAAGAATTAACGATTGGTTCATTCCTGAATTTAAATTTAAAAATTAACCAATCAAAAAATAACAACGACATTATCGGATTGCCGCAAGGTGGCGCTTAAAGTTGAACCCATCTCGACGGTAGCGAAGCAAATGTTATAGGCATTTAGTATTTAGGAGGCGTTGGTAGAAGTTGCGTTTTTTTACTGCGCAGCGCACTTTTACTCGTAAAGACAGTGGCTTTTAAGATTTAAGGGCAACTCCACATCAAGTAAATCAAGAAAAAAAAGTTTTGGACCTCACCATTTCCAATTCAAATGAAATTTGGTGTGAAGCACACATAGGACTAGGGATGCACCGATTAATCGGCAGTAACGATTAATCGGCCACTTTGCCGATTATTAATAACAGGAAAAATCGGGCCGATAAATCGCCAAAAAATATTTCTTTAATTTTATTTTTAAAGTGTACCTTCACTAAGAAACTACGATGAATTATTTTATTAACAGTAATAATAATCCTCACAGTTGATTTTAAGTTTTTAAGTAATTAATTCTCCTACTTTGAATAAATATACATAGACAATGTCGCAACATTTTTCATGTGGCGACCTCCTTAGTACAGTGTTTTAGATAACCTCTAATTTTCACAAAGAATAAAAGTATTGAATTAAATTGCCAGTAATTACTAAAAAAATTAAATTAAAAGTACTCCTAAATTAGAGTACAGACTTCCTTCCCCTTTTTCTGAATTTTTATGTCCAATTAACGTAATTAGCAATGTGTTAAT
>JAXGGA010005128.1:0-81005 GCA_038373865.1 Uloborus plumipes
CGGCATGAAGGACAACGTAATATCAAAGTTAAATGTGTTATTTATCAGTGATGATTTTCTAAAAAAAATTGCGTCTCTACTTTTGAAAAAAAACATATATTCAAGAGTGAATACCGATGAAAGGAACATTTCTTAACTATTTGAATTGAAAGAATCCTCAGAAAAACCACGCAAAGCAAAGAAAATGTCAAAGGAAGAATTAGCTATCGAGGAGAAGTTGAGGTGAAGCACTAAATAATGATTTGAATGGAGGAAAGCCTTTAAAAAATTAGAGATTTTATGTCGAAGATTTAACTAAAATTGGAATAAAAAAGAACTACTTGTCAGATTTTTTTTTTCTACTTGGTCTTTTGATGTGTCCAGTGAGGACACAAACACATTGTAAAATTTTTCGCGAAATCTGACTGGTAGTTTTTGAGTCTATAAAGAACATACATACATAGGTTCAAAGATACATGCATTCATTTTTATATATAAAGATTGATGTAGGAAGTTAATTTACAAATTAATATATCCTGGAGTTGGTTTACTAAAAATGATTCATTTCTCTTCGAAAGTGTTGTACGTACCTATCCTAAAGTGTTGTACGTACAACGATTAGGAATATAAGAAAGTAACCACAAACTCATCAAGATTTGGGACTGTGTTAACCAGGCGCTAATACAAGCGCAGAAGTTCGAAAATGGCGACAAAACAAGAAATGCGGGGTTTTTTTCCTTATTATTACTTTTGTTGTGCTACAATATGCGTGTGTTGTACTAGTTTAACACTTCCAACTTAATACTGGAATTAAAAGAGAAGAAAGTCATCTTCTGAGTTTACAAAAGAAGTTTGTCAAAAAAAAAAAAAAAAAGACTTTCCTTTGAAGTGCACTCATCTGGTGTTAATATTTTTGAACAAATTTATTTGTAAGAGTAAATACCGTAACGGTAATTTAAATCATTCCATCATCAATGGAATCATAAAACGAGTTTTGCAGGCATCAAGTATATGCCTAGGCATTTACATCTGACACCATTGTATTAACGGTGAGGTTCCTAAAGGACGACGAGGACCCTGGGTTGCTACAAGACGAAGCAAGAGATGCTCAGTTTGCTCAGGCCTATCATTCGGACGGGTTGGGTCACTTGCCCCCCCCCCTGACTTTGGGAAATCAATGTATTTACAGGTAAGTAGGCGTGGTTTTTGCCATTTTTTTGGCAAATTTACATTGTGCACAGGTACACCCTTTGCCTCACTCCTTCCTCCTGGAAAAATTCGAAATGAGGGTCCTGCTCAAGCCCGTCATTTGGGCGATCAGAGGTGTTGGGAGAATTCTCCTTTCCCCAACTGTAGGAAATGAATGAATTTACATATAAGGGGAAGTGGTTTTTGATTTTTTTTAGTTTCATTTACATTAAAGCATATACCCCCCCCCCTTCCCTTGGAAAAATTCGAAATGATGTCCCTGGGGATACTACGAAGTGATTTATTTTAGAACATTTTTATTTAATGCGTACCATAAATTTAAATCACAGTTGACACATTAAAATCATATGCCGAGTTTTGTAGGCATCCCGTGTATGCCTAGGCATTTACCTGCATATCTGACAACAATGTGTTCATCCAGAGGTACACAAAGTGATTATAGAGACCTGGGGTAAGCGCAATCATTCAGGGCCCAAATGATTGCAAGATCTTCTCGGTTTGGTTTGCCCTGTATGACGTACGTGTTTATTTAGAATTAAAAAATAAATAAATAAAAAAAAAGTAAAATAAAAATACATAAAGTAATCAGAGACCTGGGGTGCAGGGGGCGAGAGGAGGGATGCTGCGTAGGGTCTATGTAGAGATTGACTAGGGTGCCGTTTGAAAATTCTAGTCCTTCAATGGGCGTTGCGAATCAGAAAAGTTTGGGTACTCGTGGGCTAATGCATTAGTATTGATTTAACGCATATGAAAGAGCATAGCTTAACATCGTAACTCAAACTCGTTGATTTGTTTAATTAAAAAATAACCAGTTTCACTTCCTCAGATTTTCTTTGTGCATGAAACTGACACAAAAAAGTAGATGAATGAGGTTAAAAAAATAAAATTTAATTGCTTCATTGAACTTTATTTGTGCAGCAACAGTTTTCCTACAATTTTACTTTCAAAATTCTCTGCAGCATATAAAACTTTTTTTTGTCTTTGGACTCAACAACTTAAAAATACTGAAATTATATTAATAAAGCAAGCAGCAAGCAGAAGTGTTTCACGTACTCAACTATTCAAATAGAATTCAGACTTTTCTTTTAGAAAAACGCTAATTCAACTCGCAAAACTTCCATTTATTGTACTCAAAATGCTGGAATTCCATTGAATAAAATAATATCTAAAGTCAATATCAAATTTATTTACTTTTAAGAATTCAAATTCTTCGAAAAGTTTTAGATTTCAACGATGGAATAAATGCATCAAATGCATCAATGCATAAATATTATATCTGAAGCGATTTCACGAAACTCAAATCTATATTAAAATGCAATGGCTATATCATTTAAAGCAAGTCAAAGTAAGTGAAACTGAGGAATAAAACTTACAAAAGAATACTACATTGTCTTTTATTTTAAGGAAAAGAAATACTTTTTTTAATGTAGTCATTGTTGCCAGCTGTGATAAAATATATTTCCAGTTCTAATGTATACATACATTCTAGAACTTTCATTTTTTCGGTACTTATTTTCCACACTTATTGTGAATATTTTGAATAGAACATCCCGCTATATGTATATTTAGAGTAAAAGTTTGCGAAAAAGAAATGTATAGAAAGTGGTTTTTTAATTAAGTAAAAATTATAGATATTTTTCGTGAAAGACAGTGTATGAAGGCGAGAATTTTACGCTGAAAACAGAGAACACATATTAAAGAACTAGCAAAAAGTTGATTTTCAAACAGTTTGAAAGAAAAATTAGATTGTAATTTTAAAACGGCCTGAATGCATGAAAATTGAACTAATTCAACGAATAAAATATTTTCTCTAAAAATCATGGATTTTTTTTTAACTATTTGTTTATTAGTATCACTTTAATAATACTTTACACATAAAAATTATTTTACAAATTTTAAAGTTTTTGTTTGAGAATACTATTTGTTTGCAGAAAGCACTTTTTCAGCTTTTATCGTTTTTCAGAGCAGATATTAATCGAGAAATTTTCTGTTATCGCTCCAGTTGAATACAAACTTTTACGTTAACCAACATTCGATAATGCAGAATCAAATACTAGAAAATACATTGCAAGACAAAGCTGTTTAGAAACTTTCTATAGAACAGCACATGGAGTTCAAAATGTATGGAACAGTCAGTCAATCTCGAGCTTCACTTCAGCAAGGACTTCATTTTTTCCCGTACGTATGTATGTGTGTATGTCAGCGTACGATTTTGTAAATGTCATAAACCAAAGGTCGAATAGTTTAATATTTCGCCTGTGACACTGAACTGTGATGGAGAACGTTAATGCCAACTTTGGTGTGCCCGACCCGAGTTTGGTACCTTGAAAAATCGGTGCTTCTATTAAATGAAGCCCAAACTTCGTCTAATGCATACTATGTCATTTTCTATTTTCCCACTAGATGGCAATATTCATTTTTAAATTTTCACGCTAAAAGTTCCGCAGTTTCAGGCTTTTAAAGATTATTTGTTAGCTTTTTCATGCTCGTTTACCATATACCTACATTTCAATTGCGGAGAATAACTATTTTGAAAGGGAATTTCGTGCATGGCGAATTTGGAGCAGCTAGGTTTGTATAACCTTGCTCCAGCTCCATAAAGTTACCGATTCCAAGAAACGCAAGTCTTGTTGTTACAATTGACACTTCTGCTTATACTCAAGAACAGCATTTGAACTATTTTTTGACAACACAATTTGATTCAAACCACTACAGACGAGGCCAACTGATATAAGTTACAGCGCATTAAAAGGCAACGTCTAAAGCCAAAAAGCCAATCAAAAAGGTGGTGCCAATAACTAACAGTGAAGTGAAAATATGTTTGTATGACTATGTTTTACAGGGCACCTATCATTTAGAAGACAGATTCGTCATTATTTTTATTTAAAAAAAATACCTATCCTGAATTCCATTCTTTGCTAATGACAGAGTTATACAGTTGTAACATTCCGATGGTAATAAAGAACGAAATTTAAAGACTTTGACACTTTTTCTCTAATGTATTCCACGTGTAAGGAGTTGAGACTTTTACTTATACAAATTCAAACTTAAGAGTTTGGAATAAGAAAAACAATTGGTTGGTTGTCAAGTGAAGTTATTAACTAGTATTAGATACATATAAAGGCGCGTTGGGATGCTACTTTATGTTTTATTACTGAAACATAAGCATCTGACTTATAAAAAAATTCTGTAAGATAACAGACCAATTACACTCCTAAACAGCACTTTTTTTTAGAGAAAAGCCGTCTCAAAATGTCCGACACTGCGTGATTTCTTATTCAAGGACCTTTTATTTGGGTCAATTCCCGCGACATCTAACATAACTAGAATCAATAGGAAAGTAATCAAATTTCACATCATCTTTTAACTCAAAAATATCCCCTTATCAAATCTAGAAAACATAAATATTCATACAGAACTTAAACTTCTGATCCCGTCGGATAGCAAACAATCTCTTTATCTGTCACATTTTTAATTTCCATTCTGCCAATTTGAGCAAGTACACGAACACACCATTTCAAAAATTGTCGTCATTATTCCCGGAAAATATGCAAATGACTCCTCCATTTACACATCGCTTGATAATTCGAGTTTAGGGAATAAGTCTTGGGGAAAAAAACCTTTCCCCGGCTTATTAGGATATAATTTAAAACACGAATCGCTACACATCGAGGGTACATTTCAAAAATTGTATTAAACATCGTTAAGTCACTATGTCCCGAAAGTTTCGTTCTTTTCCTTATCTTCTCCTTCTTCTTAAAGAGGAGAGCCAAATTTGCGGCGCCACCGAGCGTTTTAATCTTATCAAACATTGGATTAGTTTGAGCCTTTAATTTGCTTCTTGTGAGAGGGCCTGCGCGGAGGCTAAAAAGCGATAAGCCGATGATGTGGAAAGCGCGCGCGTCGGGAAGCCTGGTTATTAGATGAAGGGATCAACTACACATTGAAGAGGGTGTGACAGAAAAGGGAAAGTGATCCCGATTTTGGTAAATTCTCTTATGTTCTTTCAGGCTACAGTGGACACAAATTATTTTTTTTTCAATTATTGATCTATATGTCTGTAACTTTGTGTGCTTTTATATTTATTGCACCAAAAAGCATTAAAAAAAATTGGTGAAAAAAAAATAAATACCTTTTTTGAAAATCAAAATTTAAAGTTTTTTTGGAGCAATTTGAAATTTTAACAATTTGCTCCATGCGTCACAATTTTTTTCAAACTTTGAATATCCACTTAAGTTCCAATTGAGAGAGCTTATTTTCTGTGTTGGGTAGACCAATCTGTGAATGAATACTTGAGCATCGTTTATATTTTTAAAAACTCGTGACGTCATTATTAAACGTTGCATTTGGCGAACATAACAGAAAACACATTTAAACTGAAGTATCCGGAATAAGTAAACATTCAATTTTTTTTTATTTTACGGCTGTATTGCAGCACTAATATACTGGACTTTTAAATGAATTACAAATGAACGGAATAACTACATAAAATATATTAAGCTAAATCACTTGTGTGTATATTTCATTTAGCACTTTGTATCGCCATTAAATTAAAAATTAACTACTTAGACGAATGATGGTATTTACCTGGATGTACGATAGGTATGCAATTTATTTGAAACATAAATAAGTAAGTGGGAGAACTTTTTTATGGATCTGCATCAAATTTGTCTTTTCTTTTTTTTAAGTTGGTGGGGGAGGGAAGGGGGAAGTGGGAAACGTATAAAAACCCAGTGAATGAGCAGGTATAATCACAGGAAAGCAACATTTTTTATTCTGCTCGTTTTTGGAGTTGTATAGAAGCAAGTTACTTCCAGCTATCCACCTATATAAGAAAACCCCCTTTTTAATATTTTTTTTTTTCCAAAAGATCATTTCATTCCACGCGCAAGTAACCTCATGTATTGAATGAAAAAGTCGAATTGCAATATTAGTTGAAAAAAGAGACTTACTTTCCTATAGATTAGTTGTTTGTTGTGTCCCACAGCTGTGGAAAAGAGGGGTGCCAGTGCCTCACAAGGAGGGTGAACTTCTAAAGACATACTGTCCGTCCTTGAAAACCGCGTCTAGCACTCGCAAACAGTTCCACTTAAAAAAGGGTAGATGGGTTGTGGGTGATAACTTTCCGAAGTTTTTAATTTAAAACTTGCATTTGCTATATCCTTTTGACGTATTCAACTAAACTATGAATTTGAAATTAGCGTCGTTCCATGTTTGATACGGTTCAAAATGCTTTTTATTGTTCTTCCCCTTATTGATATCTTACCTAACACCCCTATTTCAGTAAAATCAGAAGACCTGACGCATGCGTAAATGCGCAAAAGGTTTTAACAAAAAATATCGGACAGTTTTCATACAATACATATATATTTTAGTTACCCACACAGGACAAAGAAAGGAGAAAAGAACACACAGGGCACCAGTGGGAATTGAGCCCACAACCTCCGGAATTTTATGAAAGAGTTTTCACCATTCTGCCAAGAAGGACACTGTAGATTAGTTAACCTAAATAATTCGTCACACGAATTAATGTTTAATGCTCATAAAAATTACGAGTCTTTTCCCCATTCAAGAAAAACATTTACAGTAACATTTCTTCAAGACTTGCATCATAAAACTTAACTATGCCTTGAGTCTATTCACGAAAGAATTATATTTTCTTTCAAGGAATGCCATTGCAGAAACAAACAAATTTCTCTTATGCAAATTGTTGCATGTGTCACATATTCTACGATTTCAAAGTTATACCTAAACCACTTTGACTGAAATCCAACATGCACTCAAAATTAGAAACTTATATTACAGTTAAATGTCATCAACAATTCCAATATTTAGTGCAGCTCTACTAATCAACGCTATTAATAGAATTCCTATCAATTGATTCTCGTTAAATATAAAAAAAATTAATTTAGAATCGGAACATTAGCGTAACTTGCAGATAACGTTATCATTATAAAGAAATTATCACCTTCAATTATAACGTTATTGGAGCCAAGTCCAAATTAAATGAATAAATATATAATTACTGAGGTAAAAAGATAGGAAAAACCAGAAGGTGGCCGGTTTTTTTCTTAATAAATCGTAAAAGTTTCAATTACTTATGGTTCTAGATGATTTAATGGAACAAATGTATATCCAAATTAGTATCTAATAGACGCTTAATAACGATTGTGTGTCATTAATCGAACTTCTTAATTGATTTTTCATTAAACGTAAAGAACCAAATATAGAATGGACTAAAATTATCGCATGTTATTGATCCAATATTGCTAAAATGCTAAAAATGCAGATCGTTTAAAGCAAACTTAAGCAAAACGTTTCTATGTATTTCTTTAGAGTCATCAACACAGTAAATAGAATATATAAAATAAGTAAAAATATTACATTTTAAACATTTTTAGTTTCAAGAATTAAATTACACCAGCTTTTGAATTGACATGTTTTGTTTGTTGCCTAAAAAAAGTTGGAACTATATGTAACGTTAGTGCTAAGTTTTGAATTTGTTTCTTTCTACAGATAATGATTTCTTACGAATTCATTGTACACTTAAGCAACTACACTAATTTCATGACAAACACACTTTCATAATATTTTTTAGAGGGAAAATTTTTTTTAGTGCAGACAATTTGCTGGAATTTTTGTGTTTGGTAATTAATACCTGTCAAGAGAAATTTTTTATCAAAAGGAAAACTGAAAGCACATATTGTAAGCAATTGAAATAAATCAAACCATTGAGGTTTAAACCCTGACGTTAGAAAACTACATATAGTTAAGTGTAAGAGTTAATATATAACTAGCTGCGTGGCCCGGCGTTGCACGGGCTACCTCTGTATAAATGTACTATTCAACACAATACCAAATATAAAAATACCACGCACTTTTATTATGTGTTTAGATAAGTACCCATGTTGTACTAAACCATGACAAATCAAATTATTTATTTAGATTAGTAACTATATGTAACTATTAAAAAAAAGTTCGACTCATTTGAAGCCAACGTATATATGTGCTACAAAAGGAAAAAAAAAAAACGTTAAAAGAATAATTAAACACTACCCAATATAAAAATAATATGCAATTAAATTATGTGTTTAGTACCAATGATACAAAATAGTAAAAACGTTACAAAAATATGACGAATCATATTATTTACTTATATTAGTAACTATCTTAAATCATTAAAAAAAAGAAGGTTTGACTCATTTGAAACCTACTTACCTACCTATTACATAAGAAAAAAAAATCAAAAGAATAAGAAAACAATACCCTACATAAATATGCTATGGTTTTAAATTATGTGCTTAGTTAAGTACCTGAGGTACACTATAGTAATAAAGTTACAAAGAACAACCACAAATGAAGAACAAATACTAACAATGCAGAAATAAGGAAGAAAAAAGTTTTTAGAAAAATCCTAAAAACAAATTATATACCTGAATATCAAAGAAAACACGAAATCCATTTCGTGACCTGAGCCATGTGGCAAGAGGCAAGACTCTCGAGGCTCTAGCAATTGTCAACCAGAGCTCTCTACACAGTTGTCAACCATTGAATGTAGAGGGGGTCTCCACAGTTGCAAAAGCTTAGCAATACTCTTTGTGAGCGCCATCTCTCAAGAAGAGAGGAAACTAATTCTTTTCGTGGAGTATAGATTACTTATTGGTCATACCGAAAATTAAGCTATAAGAAAAATAAAGCAAACTAAAAAGAAGAACTACGTTATAGGAGTGTTTTTTAATGTATTGCAGCATGCTAACAATACCCCTAAAACATTACAACTTCAAAAGACAGCAATTTCAACGCACACTAGTGTTATTTTTTCTTGAACGAAGAAATTCTTTTCTGAGCAGACGCTTAACGAATTTATAATAAACTTTCGGATAAAAGAATTACACTTAAAGATTTAGTGACCTGAAAAAAAAATCAAGATCAAGAAATTACTTATGGTTTCTCGACATATTTATATGTTGCCATTCTGAGATCTTTAATATGTGTTTTCATTTGCTTATATGAAAAGCATTCTCTAAATTCTTTAAAGATTAATAGCCTGGTGCACTATTGCACCGTTCAAAGGCAGCAACCAGGATTTTTTTCTACATACCAACCATGTTCACCACATCATTGGTTTCAATTTATTGCTGATGTAAGCATACATCCAAAAGTGGGGAATGATATCATACAAAAATAAGTATGAGCAAACTTTTGGGCATTTCTAAACAATCATAAAACATGTCCAAAAAGTTTGTAGATGCTAGCAGAAAATATGCATGTATAGATATTTGATATTTTATTATGAAATTTATCTGTTCAAATTTAAAGTATCAAAAAAAAGACGAAACTTTTTTTTCTTTTTTTTTTTTTTTTTTTTGCAATAATGAAGATAATCACAAATGGCAAGGACACAAGAAAAATGTACACACGTAATGACTTTTTCAAGTTTACAGCCACATCTGTCACAGGTTAAAAACAAAATTTGTCGAGCATCGAAATACAGTAAAGACGCACTTAAGGAGAGACAAAAACCAAAATAAACAATCATTAAAACTTAAAAGATGTCTCATTACTGCCTCAAGACTCAAGAACGACGAATTTATTAACATAGCAGCCTTTAACGCAATTAAGCGCGCAGTGTGACTGTATGGTAGATTCTCCAATTATCGTGAATGATTCACCCTTAATGGCTTCTAATTTAGGATTAAAACTGTTATTCTAGTTGATGCATGACCAGTGCTCCGCCAAATTGTTCCTCGCCAATCGTTTCGGACGGTGTCGGCAAATATTTTAGAAATGTCACATTGGCGGTGAGATAAATGGTCGAGTCTCTTAACTTTTGCAACCGAGGAGGATTTTTCATGGCAAGTGCCACAATGCATCTCGGAGTCGAATAAGTGCTCTTCTTTGACTAAGAATTTTGTGAGGGATTGCTAAAAATATCCTCCTGAAGGGAATGGACGGTAGAATCTCCTTTATCCGACTCTCGTTGATCTGCATCTCAGGATAATTCAGATAGTATATGTATATTTTCTTTAAAAATGATTTTCTTTGTTTAAAATTACGGTCAATATCATAATTCGCTCGACATCCCGTTGTGATCCTTGGACTTCTTAAGCAAATCCATTCTGATACTGTATTCCTCTTTGCCGTGGACCTCCAGTTTTTGATTTAAATGATACCAAAATCAGAGTCCACACGAATCAGAGTCCCATTCTGCAGTGTTAAGCACAAAATTGGTATTTGCAATCGAGCTCAAACTGAGATAAAACTCTTTAAAGTTTTGCGTCACCATGTATTTGAGTCGAATGATACTTTCAGAATTTTTTTAAAAGTATTTCCCGTTCTGAAATGATCATATAATATTGTATTCAGGTAAAATGCGTCCCAATGAGACACCTGGTGGTGATAACTCAATTTCGTTTAAAAATGTAGATACCACTTTTGTGCTTAGCACGGCAACATTTTTTTTCTTATTTTTTGTCTATCTCTTGGTGACTTTCCCAAGCGGACTGCATTGAAAGTCCTCAACGTAGCTCTATCCCTTTTCACTTTCATAAGATGAGCAGAGTATTTCATTCTGTGTAGGTTTTTCAAATGTTAAAATGTCGACATCTCTAAAAAAAAAAGTTAAGTTAAAAGTTGTATTTTCGTCGTTGATTTACAGCGTCATTGATACTACCAAAATCAGTTCGTTTCACTTTCTTTTAAAAGATAACCAGCATTTTCTCCTCCCTTGCTTTTAATTTATAGTCCCAAGTACCTTACTGTAAGTACTCCAAACCTTCTATATAATTTGATTTAATTGTTAAACTTCGTTATAGATTGCACAATAAATTTCGCTGATGTAACAACATGATGTACTTGGAGCGTTAGCCTGACACCACATTAGCTGATCCATCAAAAAAAAAAAAAAACATGTGCTGGGTTGTCCCTCTTAAAAACACCACACGTATTTAGGACAGATAATTAACTCCTTTTTAAAGAAGGAAAAGTTCTATTTTTGTTTTTAACTGTCTTGAACTGTCAACAATTCAAGTTACTCTTTCATGTTAAGGATTTCAGTAAGGTTGACTTACATGCTGCAAATAGTTAAACGGAGAACTTCGTCAATCAAAAAGCATTATTTTAGTTTCCCGATCCCAAGTTCCGCAGTTTGTTGTAGGATATTTGCAAGTGACCAATTTTGTTTTTACGATCGATTTTTCCAACCTTCGTATCAGTTGGTGAGAAAAAAGTTGAAATAGTGCTTGATGACGAACAAGTGTTTTTACACAAAGCATTTCCTAATCAATTATTTTCACTTTTTGAAAATAATGTCAAATATGAAAGCAAACTGTATATTTTTTCTCCAGTTTAACACTATTAAGACGCAAAGTTGAGTAACTAGTCTATCGAAATGTAAGATGAAAAGCGGATATCACACACAAGAGAATCCGTTCAGCGCAACTAACAATTGAATTGCAATTTCTACTTTTCAGTCAATTTCGCCCAGAAAACATCAGTGTGCTGTGTTGTATCTGTCAGCCAGTTGAATGAAAAGTTGAAGTTGTGGATGAATTGGGAGTTACGTTAAATACATTTTCGCACAACTGATATCCGCTTCAGTAATTTCTTTCTAATACGGGGTGTTTTATACTAAATGCAAGAAAAAGAACAGCATATTAAAACCCTCCAATTGAATTATTTAACTGAAATAAATAAATTCTGAAGCTTCAATCTTGATGCAAGTTGTTTCCAGTAACAGCGAAAAATCTTATTGTTACTGTTGAACATAGCCTGTATATTGGTACACTTGCGCAACTTAATCAACCTAATCATTCAACTTGAAAACTTGTTTGGGATGCTTTAAATTGCTTATGGCTTCCTTGAGAAATATTTGAACAATGTTTATGGTGGTGTCTACGGGAAGACAGCATAGCAAGCAAATCGGCCAGACGGTATTTGAGCTGAATTTTTCGGGAGAACACAATTCCTTCGTCTTCAACTTCATTCCTATCTCCACCATTAGCGCTGCTGATGGTTGAAGCTTAGTAACCGGAATGGAATTTAAGCATGCAGTGTTTCTCGACGATATTAATTGGCAAGTTTTGGATCAAAATTTTGTACCTTAATGCGCTCGTTTCTTGAAAGAAACATAACTAAAAGCTGAGAGGCTCTCGTAATAAAGAATGAGCCACACATTTTATATGCATGCTTTTGGAAAAGAGAATTTTTAACCAGTTTTATATCAGCATATATATCAATATTTATATTAAATAAAGCCTCTATTATAACTTTTTATATAAATTATCACAGACATATACACATTTTTTACCCCAGCTACAAAAGTGACACAGCTCTCTCTCTCGGTGGGGAGGGAGGAGGAGAGAAAGAGATAAAATTTTCAACTCAATTTGTATTAAAAAAATGCATTTCTTTATGTACAATATTTTTGAAAAAAAAATTCTCATTTGTTCATTTTCAAACCGACAAGTTCTTAACCATTTCAAGTCCCCTGCTATTTCCGTTCAGCATAAAGATAGCGACTCTATGCCTTACTTTGTTATGCCTTACTTTAGCTTTGTTTAATCTTATTTAACATTTAAAATCGAATTTTCATACGAAAAAGGCTTGTTAGAGTGTTTTCAATTTGAGCATTTTCTACAAACTATTGTATTTTATGAAAAATATTTTTAGTTCCTACATGAATAAAGATCAAAATAATCTCAAACATTAAAAAAAAAAAAAAGGCAAACTTTTTTGGCATAAAAATAATCGTTAATAGCTTCTAAACCAAACGTGATAGCGGCAGTACATTTATTTGAACACATAAATAAAGTAAATGCTAAAAAATCTCCACTGCTAGTAAAAAATTACTTAATGTTGCTGCCATTAATTCCAATGCACTCGAGAATTTAAATCCTTGTGGCAAAAAAAAACAGCTCCTTCAAAATTTTTAAACGAGATTCAAACTCAAACTAATTACTATCGTCATAATTCATATACAAACTGCATCAATGAATCTGTAAAAATATTCACATTAATATTAGAGACGTAGGTTGACGTGATTTACTGAAAAATCAAGTTCGTTGAAAAAGTAATCCCTTTAAATATGAGTTTTAAAAATAAAGTCGTGAAAGAATTTGGGCGCAAAAGAAAAGATGTTCTGCTCGAATAATGGGAGATCTACTGGGTATTTGAAGTTTTACTGCTGAGGGGGGATGTACCCAAAATAATGAAGAACATTAACTATAAAAAAGATGTTTTATTTAGTCTTTATTTTTTGTAGTTCAAGAAAATTTGACAGCAAAAAAAAAATTTCTTAAAAGTGAATAAGACAACTTACTTTAAGATAACAAATAAAGTTGCTTTTTTTTTAAAGTTGCTTCATTAGTTAATTTACTGGTACGAAATTGCCAATGAGGAAACAACTCAGTTATTCTAGGGTTATAAGGGTAAATTTGGTTTTAATGCAACTCTTTCTATAGAAAGGAAAAAGGTATCGAAATTTTGTCATTTACTTTTTTATACGCTTGATAACTTAAGAGTATCTGATTTAGTGATTGCAAAACCGGTATACCGAATACCGGTATTTAGAGCTATTTTCCAATCTCGAAATACCGGTATTTACTGAGGCAAAATACCGGTATTTTCGGTATTAGCGAAAAAAAAAAGAATAATTTTTAACCGATGAGCTTTTCGTCCACAGCAAGCACACATCAAATTTAGAAAGTTCAGATTCTGAAGTTGAAGAGAGTGATAATACTGATAATGAAGAAAATACCTTGTTCGGGTATGAAGATAATAATAACCTCGAAGTATTAATGTACCAAGAATTGCTTCCTGTTTTTAAGAAAATGAGAGATGTTGTTAAGTTATTTAAACGCTCTCCAACAAAAAATTTCATTTTACAAAAATATGTACGTGCTGAAATGAACAAAGAGTTTATGCTAATTTTAGACTCAAAAACTCGTTGGAATAGTGTATTTCTGATGATGGAGCGATTTTTGAAGTTAAAAAATCCTGTACAAAAAGCATTAATTGACTTGAATTCTCAAGTTAACTTTTCGGACAGTGAATTTGATTTAGTATCCAAAACAGTATCTGCTCTGCTTTCCATAAAGCTATCAGTGGAGGCTTTATGTCGGAAGGATTCTAACTTATTAACAGCGAATGCCATAACCAACTTTATGCTGCAGTCACTAAACGAGCAAGACACTCCACTGGCCAAAGAATTGTACAGTGCTTTGAAAATACGCACAGAGGAACGACATAATGAAGTGGAAGATATTTTGAGGTATTTGCATAATTTTAGTGAACAAAAAGAAACGGGATCAAATGTTGTCACATTCATCATAAATTTCCTTCAACAAGGTTTGGAAACGCAAGCAACAACTTCCTGAGCAAGAACAAATTGATGAAGATGATATTGAAGTGGAAAAAGAATTGTCTCTCCAGGAAAAGTTACAGCAAGCCATAAATAAGAAAATTGCCACAAACAGTACTAGTATAGCACCGAAAACAGATGTTTCCAAAACCATCAAAAGAGAAATACAATTATTTGAAGACGAAGGACTTCGGGGTAAGTACTTGGAGCGCACCTATCGCGCATTGCTACCAATACCCCCTACCAGCGTCGATTCCGAGCGCGCATTTTCAGCTGTTGGAACTATGTGTACAAAAATTCGCTCCAGATTGAATGACAGTTCGATAGACGCTTTGTGTTTTTTAAGATCTTATTTTAAAAATCAGCTGTAGAAAAAGTTCTTTTTTTTTTCAATTGATATTGACGCCAGGCAGAATTTTTTTGTACTCTATTATACGTTTTGTTATTTTTTGTGTTGAAAAAATGATTAATTTTATCTGTGTTTTTTTTCTTTTTAATGTCATATATTGCTCACTGTTTTGCATTTATTATTATTTGACCTAAATATTTGTTCTTCCATATTATATTTGCATAAGATAATTTATACTTTTGGGTAAATTATTGAACACTACAACAAAACAAGTATGTTTTCTTTCTTTTTTTGAAAAATTTCAAATATTGGTATTAATACCAGTATTCCGGTATTGGCGTTTTAAAAATACCGAATACCGGTATTGTGTTTTTGCTCCGGTATTGCAATCCCTAAACTAATACAGTGAACTTTCACTTATACGCTGCCTCATTTATGCGCCTTTTTCACTTATAGGACGATTTTAAATGGTCTCCCAGCACATTCCACTGTATATATTTTTTAAATTTTACTTACGTTTCTTTTCTGTTTGTTTCCGTTCTTCCACATCTTTGATACGTGCGACGTTTAGTTCAGTGCTTTATGTTGACAAATAAAAAAAGGAGCGGATTAAGTAATTTATCACAGTAATGTTTTTGCTATTACATTTAAACAATAGCGAAATATAAAACTATGCATTGAGCTGGTTTTAAAGTAAAACGGGATTTTGACTGCAATATTTGACCTAATCGAGATGGATGCGTACGGCAGAAACTTTCGAAAATTTCATAATAAAAGTTAATTATGTATGCTTTTAAACATTTTAATGCCACTTGATTTAATCCTTGTATTTTGGTTGCTTGAGGAGCAACTACTTGCTATGCCCGTTTTGTGTGAATAAAGTAAACTTCTATAACAATTGTCTAAATAGTATAGTTTGGCCACAGAGGTATGGCGGGTGAACTAGAAACAGGAAACGGGAACAGCTTCATTTTGAAATGGTCATTTTGATCAGACTTTTGAAGTTATTTTTTTTTAATTTCCAACCATGAATATGAATGGTTACAATTGATTATTATTTTCAGATATGGTTAAATGGTGAAGAACCCGAAAAAACAAAAAATCCTCATCATCGCTGCAAGAGACCTAAGATGTTATGCCAAAGAAAAATAAACATATTTTTTACAGTAAGCAGT
Organism: Uloborus plumipes; assembly: GCA_038373865.1. NCBI lineage: Eukaryota > Metazoa > Arthropoda > Arachnida > Araneae > Uloboridae > Uloborus > Uloborus plumipes. The sequence continues at coordinate 16,073 of JAXGGA010005128.1, forward strand.
TTTATATAGCCTGAAAAATTCAATATATTAACACTAGAAGATTATAGAGGTATTGCATTAATGTTTTACTTTTCTTTCTTGCTCTAGCGTCAAAATCGTATTTATTGATATAGCGTTAACACCTTACATCTTTGAGGACCTTATGCTTGCGCTTTTGGGTACATTAAAAAAATGTAATGTTTAAAAATAAAACATTAAATGTTTTTGACAATAATACATTTTTTTGCCAGAATTAAATATCGCTGTCTGAAAAACATGAAAAAAATCATTTATATTCAATAATTTAATAAATATAAAAACTTAAGGGATCCATCGCTCGGCAATATTAAACTTCAGTTTGCCATTCTTATTTGATCACTACATTTAATTAAATTTACTACATGAAGAAAAAAGTCCGAACAGAAAATCATTTACTTAATTCCACTCTTTGCTCAAAACCAGTATATGAGAGGACATCATTAAATACCTCAACGCTTCTGACTACTTACCAGTGAGGTTGAGGAGCAAATAACCATTTGTCGAAAAAATAATCCTTGCTTGCAGAAGTTCAGCTCCGGACTCATTAATTTCCGCGTGTGCTAACATAGCTGAAATACCTGCTGACCGTTTCGAGCTGTGCGAAGCAGGAGTAACTTGTAAACCGGAGAAACACTCATGAATCTAAATTAGGCACCATTAGAAGAGAACGGTTCACCGTATAAACCAGTTATATTCTTCTTAATTACTTCCTAGAAGTTTTCTTAATAAATTCTAGAAAACACTAGGTTAACAGATTTTCTCGAAATAGAGCTCTATTTAAAATATTTTTTTTTCGTTTGGCAAAAAATAACGAAACAGAGATGGATATTTAAGTATGTCATTTATTTTTTAGCCAAAATTTTAATTTAATAAACTGGATGATGTAAACAGCGAGTCGGGGATTCATTGAGTTTTCTCAGTTAAGTACTTTTTTTTTTCAAAGTAAGAAGGCAATCACTTTCGAGAGAAAAATATAACATTTTTTTTCAGCAGTACAAAGGCAGGTCTTCATGTTTTACAGCTGCAATTTAATTTATTATTAGATTGTGTCTAATAAAAAAAAAAAAAAAAAAAAAATTACTTACAAATACTATTTTTCTTGTGTTCTTTAATATTTGAGATACTTTTTTACTCTATTGCTGTAAACGCATAAAAATCGTTAATGACCTGTCATTTTCCATCGCATCTCGGCAACATAATTCATAACCAATTTCAGTAGCAAAAGTTTCGGAATTATTGAAAATAAATAAATAATAATAATAGCAGTAGTTAAAAAAATAATGCCCTGTAAAAAATACAAGGTTTTACGCAACACTACTTTTAATTGATTTATTATTACGCACTACAGTACGAACGTATCATTTGCTATTTTATTTTTACTTATTGGCTTTCGTAATCCAGATTAACCGTATGTCTCTAAATTTGAGCATGTTTCTTCTTTAATATGAACTGGCGGTATCCGCACGGCTTTGCCAGTGGTATAAAATTAAAAGGTCATTTGGTAATTAACTGATATCGCAGAAAGAATACTCAATTTTCGCTGTAATCCAATTGTAATTCCTTAAAAGTGATATAAAAATAAGCCAAAGGAGAAAATAAGAGCAATTTTGTTGTTTACAGAAACCAACAGAAATCTTACCAAAGTTTAAAAGAAGAAGGAAGTTTGCTTTCCTATCTTTAAAAACAAAATACACTTTTCAAAATGAAACATTTTAGAAAGAACGTTGCAGTACCACAATTTATACAATATTTTTATAATTTACCAAGTTTTAATTCCTTAAAAACTGATAAAAGAAACACAGACGATTTCTTTTACAACAGTTAGTTCATTTAACTAATTTTATTAAGGCTTGGAGTTTGGATTACTACAAAAACAAATACATTTTTAAAATTATTAAGGGAAAAAGAACGAAATAAATAAAGGAAATAAAAACGTAATCATGGTAACAACATGAAAAGTTGATTTCCGTTGATAAAATAATTCATTTCATCTTTATTTTCAAATTTTATTCTCAAGATTTTCCATTTTAGAATTGTTTGGCTTGCTTTGCTAAAGGTAAGCCTTACATTTCAGGGATTCTAAAAACAATTATTACAGCTCTTCTAATACTCGTAAAAACTTCAAACTGACATCATTTTTAGCAGAAAATTTCAAGCTTTCGAATGACATAAGACTTGAAAATGTGTATGAAATATTTCTTTTCCATTTTATCGAATTTGTATGAAAAAAGAGCTAAGAATTAGAATAGAAAAAGAACGAAATAGAATTTTCGAAAAATTCGCTTAGTAGTACACAACCCCATGTTACGAACTAATTTTGTGCAAAATTTTATGAAAATCAACCGAACGGTTTTGGCATTACGCGCGTAACAAACAGACAGAAAGAAAGAAGGAAAGAAAAACAGACTCACCTTCAGCTTCATTATTAAAAGAGATTTTTAATGTATCACAATTGATTGGATTCTTTATACACCACCACGCATTAGCTCAGTAAACTAAATTTTTGCAAGTTTTTTGGCAATGAATTATATATAGGTTTTTAATCAATGAGTATTAGTTTTTTTTTTCTTGAATCTCGAGAGAGAGGGAGATGAAAGATAAATGAAGTTATCAGTTTTTAAAACCTTATTTGATTAAAATATGTAACAACGCGGGAGAAAAAATGCACAAAAGAAAACTTAAAGTCATAAAGAAAGTAATTTAGCTTTAGATTACCTGAGTTTTCTGTTTTTACAGGAATTCATTTAAAATCAACTACTTGTTGAAAGGAAATGCCTAAATGTTGCTTTCTTCTCAACTATAATACACTTGTAACAAAGCTAGTTTTACGTGGTCAAAAGAGAAAATATGTTTCATACGAAATAATAAATAACGAAGAAGCGAATTTATGAAGGCATACACCAATTTAGTTTGACTGCCATTAATTGTAGTTTATAAGATGTTAATTGAGTGTTAGTATCTTTAGTAATATGTCATGGTCTACTGCGCATATCGTCATAGATATTTTCTTCTATAGATCGAAAACTACCACAATGTTTATAGTGTTTTCTTTCTAGTGTAGAGAGCTTTCTGTGTACGGTTAATCATATGATTGTATTCAAAATACAAAAACACTTTTCAAGGAATAATTAATCATGTAATACATACATTTTAAAAAGGTTAAGGGTTTTTTAAATGCAAAAATACCTTGTGATTTCCTTTCTTTCCCTCTTCATGATTTTCTTACGTTAACTTTCACGACACTTCAGAAATTTAAGAAGGGGGAGAACAAAGAGTATTATCCCTTTAATTTTAAACAATGAACAAAACAGGTCATATCATGCAACACTAAAAAACCGCACAATTTTAAATAATAATTGCAGAACACCTAAAATAATAAACAACTGAAACATAATATTGCTTTGAATAGTCTAATACGATCAGATGTCTAGTAACTCCTTTTGACCTCCATTTCATTCTGAATGTAAAACTTTTTACTTCAACTTATTTCGATTTTAGCAATAAGAACGAAAAAAGGCAATGATATTCATCTTAAGTAAAAAATAATGATTTTAAGTTATTGATAAGGAATGATAGTTCACTTTAATTTGAAACCATACGCAAGAATAATTTTTCAATTAAAAAATCGCAACTTTTAATCCTCACTTATTTTTGTATGAGTGTTCTAAAAGCAATAAAATAAAAATATTGTGTTCCAATACGTAGTTTAGGTATGAAATGACGTAAGCTAAGTTTACCAGACAATGAAGAAAAAAATCTAGAAAGGAAATAGTGACATTAAATTTATTTAAAAATAAGCAAACAAATGTTTTAACTAGCCTTCCTAAAAAGGAAAACAAAGGTTATGAAAACAATGAAATAAACTATAATCTATCCAGAGAATTCAGGCAATTGATATCTGCAATTCCAACAAACTATAGGGGGCACTGTAGCCACTATCTGATGGTGGTAGAAGAAGGTAAAAAAAACATATGCCGTAACGGAAAAATAAAAGAAATAAAACGCTGTGAATGAGTAATTTTTGCTAGTACGCATGTTTTTTTTTTTTTTAATGAATTTTTTAAATCGTATGAATACTCAGTTCCTACTATGCAGAAAGAGATGAGAAATCAAGAAGTTTTATTAATCATTAGATATCAATGCAAAACTCATACTAAGTTTTCGCAAGCAATTCTAGCTGTTTCATATAGTACCTCTAATTTCTCGCCCATATGATTAGTTTCTGTCATGCTGTATAAATTATCAAAAGATATCCTACAGGTATATGGTGATACCATTCGTATTAATTGATTTACCATTAGTTCTTTTCGCCTATCATATTCTGTAATCATCTTACATGCAAGCAAAATCTCGCCATGATACATCTGGTTCAGTCCTAACACATCACCAAAGCAGTAACCAAAAACCAGTCTTTAGCTATCAAAATTTTCAGGTCCTAATTTTTAGAGTTCAAATTCTAAGCATTCTATCTAGGCAACAGATTTTCCCTTCTGCGATAATTTTCAAGCGATTCTCAAGAGAATTTTTTGCATACTGTTTATTCCAGTTAGGTGCTATAAAAGTATAAAGTAAATTAAATCAATTGTTTTTGAATTAGAAGAGGGGGAAAGACCTAATTCTCCAGCTAACGTTATTAAATCCATCTTTTGAGATGTTAACTCCGCATCTCAGCAGATCCTGCAGAGGATGACTCCAATAATCGATCACGCAAATAACAAAAGCTGTCATCAAACAATGCATTAGAAACTGTCTATGTACACAAAATGAAATACACTAAAAAAATGAATATTGTTTTTACAGTATAATATAGCTAATTTTATAGTAATTAACTGTAAAAATTGCTAGTTTTAGAGTAATAAACAGTAAAATTACTAATTTTACGGTTTATTACAGTGCATTTTAGTTTTAAACTGGAATGTTCGCTGTCAGTATTATACTGCTGCTTTTACAGTATAACTTTGCTAAATTTTACAGCAATAAACCGTAAAATTTCAAACTTTACAGTAAGAAAATGTAAAATTGCTAGTTTTACAGTTTAATACTGTGCATTTCACAGTTTTAAATTGAAACCTCGGGTACCAGTATTATACTGTAAAAACAACAGTTCATTTTTTACAGTGTATGATTTACCGCAATAAGGACAGACGGCGAACGAAGTGTTTTTACCCTTTTCGATAGTTTTTTAAAGCACCGCCAGGTAGTGTATTTGAGCTGCGGAGTTGGGAATGAGCGTGGCGTAGGAAACTTCAGGGTAAATATGACAAACAACGTTCAAATCGAGGGATTTCTGAGTTATTTTAGATCTAGTTGTTCAATGACAATTTATTTGACAACATGAAAATGAATATTGAAAGCCGTTTTTATTTCAGCTTAAATTTTGTGTTTTCAACACGTAAAAATACGCAATTATGTACATCATTCACTTTAAAATACAATTAATTACTTTCATCCTTTTCCGTGCTGTATATATATATATATATATATATATATATATATATATATATCTTTTTTTTTAATTTATAATTCGAAGTGTCTTGTTATTTTAATATCTTTAATTTTAATCCGCAGTATGTTTTTTCGACAGTGGAAATAACTGCCAACTAAATATTTCACCATTAGGGTTGCGCTTTTTTTATGTGTGAAATATTAACGCAAGAAAGTTGGAATTGGAGGGAAAATGCAATTAATGTTACTTTACCTTCGCATTTATCTAGCAAGGGTTTTTTATGGGAAACATTAGCCATTAATTGCCCTGATATTAATGTATTAATATGCATTAAAACTTTGCCAAGCTTATCATCCTTATCAGTGATTTTTATGCCTTACAGGTGAAAAGCGAAAATTTACTGCAGTTGAAACCGAAAGTTAAAATTTATTTTTTGCTATAAAAAAACTTCAACAGGTAATATTACATAAAATATTATACTAATCTGCTAGTAAAATACGTCAGACTTTCTTCTCATAAAAAATGACAAAAAAAATCCTCCCACCACCAAGCCCTTTTCCCTCATAGTTTCAAGCAGAAACTGCAATAAAATTTTATCTTTGTTAGGAAACTAAATGCGAGATCCACGGCTTGATGCTAGTTGGTAAAATGTATAGCATATGCGAATTTTGGTGTCACACGTAACGAGGGAACATGTTTCTTTAATTTTTTACAGTTAGATAAACCCGCTATTTATAATTTTTGCCACCTTTCTTCTTATTTTACAACTTTCTTTAGATATTATAATAGTTTTTTTTTTCTGCATGACTCTGGTTAACTTATAGAATAAAGGAACATAGGTGATTGTTTAATTTAGTTAACTTATGTCTTGGCAAAAACAGAAAAATGTCGTTCTTGTCACCACCATATTCGTTCAGCATGATTTTATTTTGCATTTTCATCGTAATTTTAAGCTTGTTGGTTTGCATGATTATAGTAATATGGTAGATGTTTTTACATTTTAAAGGAAGCTTTAGTATTAGTTAATGCTTTTTGAGAAATAGTGCCAAAGACTACCTTTATGAAAAACTAGGAAGATTTCAATGCATAGGATTCTTCAATTGCTGTCAAGTTTCTTTTTTTTTTTTAACAGCTAGACTAAGAGATAATGCATTTCGGCTTATACCTGTTATTGTCAAAATTACCTCTAAAATTACTTATGACTAGAGAAATCTTATTGACTTTTGAAGCCGTGATAAAAAGAACATCATTTTCTGAAAGTTATTTAAATTACCGGCTTTAGGTTGGTGACTTTTTAAATTGCGTCAAAAAAAACTACAACCAAAAGTTTTTCAAAGAGCATTTTACACGTTTGATGAAATTCATGGTTGAAGGAATAATACAACTGTACTTATTCCGGTACCACTAAGACACCTTTTTTTTTTTTTTTTTTTCGAAAAATACTAATATAGCAAAAAGGTAGTGAAGTAAAATAATCATGTGAGAGTATTAAATTTAAGAGTTGGAAATATCATGAAAGGTACTTTATGACGTGTGACACACGTACATAACATTTTAAAAGTTACGAGATTGGCGTGCGACATGGCTGTGGTAAACCTTATTTTAAAACTAGTGCGCTCTATTGCTTAGTTACTAGACTCATTTTTTCTTCTTCCAATGAATAGTATTTTGCCAGTTAAAACAATTGTTCCAGATCAAATGGCTGATATTTTAAATGCTAGTAATGATTTAGGAGCTGATGATCGTTTGTAGCTTAAACAAGGTTACCTAATAATAGGTAATTAAATATTTTTCCAACTAATATTATGTTTACTACTTATCCTTTACCGTTTATATCGGAGGCAAAACGTTTCTGGCAAAAAGATTCTTTAAAACTTTGTGTATCAAAAACATTAAATCCGTTTGTTTTGTGCCTCGGATATAAAAAGCAGAGTAATTTTAAACGCTAAAAGAAATTTAAAAAAAATCAGAAAAAGTACCACTACGAAACTTAAATATGTACTCAAGGGACTTTATGCTATTTGTAACAGAGAAAGACGTCCGAGTCTTTGTTTTTCGAACGTATACCGCAGGTTTCTTTTTTTTCTTTCTTTCTTTATTTGTTTTTTATTTTACTACTACCTCCTTTTTTAACATTCGCTTGAGTTTCTTTAGAAGGACATTAAGTGCAGTAGAGACTTGGTTTTTCTTAGGTACTAAGTTTCGGGTGATTCGTTTCATACGTTACTTAAAAAAATACTTCCTTTGTTGGCTAAAGGTGAAAACTGAAAATACGAATAAAGATTTGTTTCATGTCAAAGCACAGTTGAAGAACTGATGTAGATACTACATGACTTTCTTGTACACATAATAAATATGTAATGTTTTAATAACTAAAATTAACTCTTGCTCTAATGACCCTGAGTAGTCTAGTGAATGGGGTGTCAACCTTGCCGCTAACTATCCACCAAAATATGAAGGTTATGTGTCCGTTAAATCGGTCGGTCCCTAAGTATGACTGACAAGCACCAAGAGTAAAGAGTTTCTTAGACACCTTCTTTTCCCTTTCGAATTATATCTAAATATTGTAGTATGAGATTCGACTTAGGCTGACTTACCCTCGTCAAGTTTTCTCGTAAGTTACACCGGGACCAGCGAAATGAATAGTCGAATATAAAACTAATAGAACTCCGATGCAAACTGAAAATTTTATTGCATCAAATACAGAAACCACCACCAATAAAACCACTGGATTATAAAATCATCCACTTTTTTAAATCAAATCTGCTGGAACCGAATCCTTACGATATCAGAACATGTTAAAACTTTTCTTTAATAAAATCAGTATTACCTTTTTATAAAATTAAGATGTTGGAAAACGTATGTTAATAATTTGAAAACGACAGTTATCATTATGTTGAAAAGTGCGACAAACATAATAAATTTCAAAGTTATGTAGCACCAAGAAGTGGAAGAGTTTTTTGGACGATGAAGAAATGCATGCCAAATTTGCACTCTTCAATGTATATACGATTTCCGTTAATCAAATATCTATACGCCAGTATTTTAAGATCCGTCTGCAAATAAAAATGTACATTTTATTTAGTTTACTGTATTTTGAAACTTTTAAAACTACATAGAAATACAGTAATTTATTTATTTTTTAGATAATTGATCTTTAAAAACTTTTTCTTTAAGTATAGGTATGCCAGTTTATAAAATCAGCCGCTTTCTAAAATCAAATATCCTCAGGACACACGTGATTTTTAATAAGCGGCGAGCACTATAATAAAAGCGGAGAAAAATTATGCCATACTATACCACTCATTTCATTCCTTAGTTTTGAATATGACACCATACAGGTCACGTCGCCATCACGTTCATTTTTTCTACGCGCCAATTGAAAACTTCCAAAACCTGACCGGCACGTTAAATGGGATCTCTTCCACAGCTGTACGCATCCTTTCCTTGAGTTCAGCCACGGTATGAGGACGTGTACTCAAGGAAAGGATACGTACAGCTGTGGAGGAGATCTCATTGAATGTGCTGGTCGGGTGGTGGAAGCTTTCACTCGGCGCCTGGAGAAAACCAAGGAACGAGGTGGCGACCATCTGTATGATGTCATATTCAAAACCAAGTAGTGGAATGTATGGTATGGTAAATGACGTACATTTTTTTTTCAGTGTTTGTTTCAATACAATTTTCAACTTGTTTTGAAGCTCTGTCCCATTTATATCCTACTACTCATTCCGCGATACTTCTCTAATCACAGTTACAATCGTAGTCTGAAATAATTTCAGAGTATTTTTTCTGTCCTTAACTATTGATAAACGAATAAACATTCAGCGTCTTCATGCAAGTACGCATGCCTAGACATATAGATGAAATTAAAAAGAAAGTGTTTTATTTATTTTTTAATTCAATAGTTTTGTTGAACTCCTTTTTAAAAAAATGTGTAATGAAATGTCCTTCTTTGTAAGGGTGCTTAAAAATGTATAAGAAGCGTAAAAACAAATTTTCGTTCGCAGGATCACATATGTGACGCAATCGTAAAAAGTTTGAATTACAGGAAATATCATTTAAAATCACTTTCTATAAAACTGAGAAATATACTCTTGGGACGCGTTACATTTTGGCCAGCGTCAGACGCTTTGCTCTTCAAACATCCATTGGGGAGAGTCGTTATTTCTTTTTTTTTCCTGCTTCCGTTTAAACCCTAACATTCGCCTCAGCAGAGATTTTTTTTAGACAACATTAAAGGCATCGGATCTTAGATTTTAGTTCGTACAAAGTTCCGGGTGGATTGTTTTTATGTCTGTTTTTGCAGGAAAGTGGGGCGTATGTTTGATGCAAGTAATTTGAAATGAGGATTAGTTCGCATTGAATATGAAGAGAATTCAAGTGAGAATTTTTCGTCTTTTCCTTAAATATTTGTTTTTAGCAAAAATGCATAAACCTAAAAGTAAGAATATTAAGCTGAACAGTTTTTTTAACTTTTTGTTCACATTTTAAATAACTTTGAGAATTTTTTAAAGAGGATAAAAGCATAAAAAGCGAGTTCGTTTCAAGCTATTTCACAAGCAGTACATGCGAGAAGTACATAACATTTTTTTTTCTTTGGCAAAAAGGGTGGAGAGGGTACAAAAAGTACTATTATGATAATAAAGTTATTAAACTACACTGTAGTAAATACATTGCAGACAGAAAACAATTTCTTACAAAAAATAGCGTATCAACAAAAAAATTTCAACCTGCCAGCAGATGTCTTCCGAATAACCATGAAATTGAGTTTTATTCAGGTGACTAAAACAGGTGATCCAAAACGTCTAATCTTTTTTCATTAAAAATGGAGTTAATTATAATCCTAAAACAGCCTTCTGCAATATTTTTGGGAAATTTAGTTTGTAGCAATGTTATTTTCATCCCATACTAAACTCATTTCTCACATTTAAAACACAGTTTCTAGGTCAAAAAATTATGAGGAAAAAATATTTTAAATTTATCTGACTGATTTTTTCGCTTTTTTTATGTCTTCGTATTTTGGCTTAGAAAAATTTAAAATCTTAAGAACACATATAATATATATATAATATATATATATATATATATATATATATATATATATATATATATATATATATATATATATATATATACAGGGTAGTTATAAATTAACAGGAGGTGTTTGGAGCCCTCTAGCTCGCGAACTACTGAGCGAAACATTGCCAAATTTCGTGAGCGGGCATATTAGACCATAGGATTTTGATTTCTGGAATAAAAAAAAATAGTTTGAAAAATCACCACCAGGGGGAAATTTGGCGCTGTAAAAGTGTATTACACTGAATATCGCGAAATAAACTTGAAAAGATGCTGTATAAATCAATTTCGCCAAGCAAAAATGATTGTGCTTTGCAAATGAGGTTTAATATGATCGCCGTAGAATTTTCTATTAAAAAAAAAATCACCACGAACAAAATAGCGGTTCATTTAACCAAATAGAATGCAAAAATTTGCATAACCGCGTTGCGTTTAGCGATCATCTGTAAAATGACGGACTGGGAGCATTCTCATCAAGAAATCTATTCTGATATGTTACGAGTTGCCGTAGAAAATGTTGTGCATCGTATGCAGTTCTTACAACTTTACAATGGCGATCATATCGAACCGCATTTGTGACAAAAAAAGTCATTTTTGCAAATAAAATGGATGCATATTTTGTCAGTAGCAATTAATTCTTCGATAATCAGAATAATACACTTTTACAGCGCCAAATTTCCCCCAAGGCTTCGTATTTTGGCTTAGAAAAATTTAAAATCTTAAGAACTTATATCATATATATACTAATATATATATATATATATATATATATATATTTCCAGCGCCAAAATTCTCCAAACACCTCCTGTTAATTTATAACCACCCTGTATATATATATATATATATTAGGGAAGCACCGATAAGCAAATTGGCCGATTAACGATTACCGATTAATCGGCTGAGCCGATTAAAGATAAGGATGTTTGTTTTTAATACTACCAATTTTACAATCTCTGCTCTTTCTCTCTTACACAATTCCGAGTTTAGAAATAGTAAGTAATTAATTTCTGAGAGAAGATTTTTTTTTCCATTTTCCTAATTTTCACAAAATAGTTTCAATATTTAATCAAATTTCTAAGAACCAATTTTCATATTTTTGTCAATAATATTACATTAATACATCGTTAATTAGACATAGAAATTCAAAAAACAGCGGGGGGGGGAGCATTTCAATTTCGGAGTACGTTTAATTTAAATTTTTAATAACTAGTAGCAATTTAATTCAAGACTTTTATTCTTTGTGAAAATTAGAGGTTATCTAAGAGCACTGTTCTAAGGAGAAAACTATAGCCACATGAAAAATGTTGCAACATTGTCAATGTGTATACTTATTCAAAGTAGGAGAATTAATTTATTAAAAACGTTACATAAACTGTGAGGGCTATTAGTACTCTTAAAAAATTTATTCATCATAGTTTCTTAGTGAAGGTATAATTTAAAAAATAATATTAAAAAATATTTTTTCAGCTGATGAATCGGCCCAATTTTGCCGTTTATTATTAATCGGCAAAGTGGCCGACCATGGCAGATTAATCGGTGCATCCCTAATATATATATATATATATATATATATATATATATATATATATATATATATATATATATATATATATATATATATATATATATATATATATATATACACACATATATACATATATATATATACACACATATATACATATATATATACAGGGTGTCCACTCCAATCGTGGACCAATAGCTAATTTCTAAACCGTTAGAGATAAGCATATAGTTTATTTAGGAAAAAATCTCCGAATTACGAAAGGAATTTTAGGTCTATTCAATGTTTTTCAAAAAATCAAATTTTGAAAGAGTTAAGAAATTTAAATTTTTATACAGCCCCCCAGTCCTATCAATCATATTTAGTAAAACATTCTTGACACTGAAAAGACTCTTAAAACTAAAAAAAAATCACTCTTCTACGACAAAAATTGACCGAGTTATGACGTTTTGAAAAATCAAGATTTTGAAGGATTTCATGACGTTTTCCAGAGATCGCTTAAGGGACCGTATGCGAAATCCTTCAAAATATTGATTTTTCAAAACGTTATAACTCGGTCAATTTTTGTGGTAGAAGAGTGATTTTTTTTTAGTTTTAAACGTTACAGTGTCAAGAATGTTTTACTAAATATGATTGATAGGACTGGGGGGCTGTATAAAAATTTAAATTTCTTAACTCTTTCAAAATTTGATTTTTTGAAAAACATTGAATAGACCCAAAATTCCTTTCGTAATTTGGAGATTTTTTCCTAAATAAACTATATGCTTATCTCTAACGGTTTAGAAATTAGCTATTGGTCCACGATTGGAGTGGACACCCTGTATACACACATATATACATATATATATATACACACATATATACATATATATATATACACACATATATACATATATATATATACACACATATATACATATATATATATATACACACATATATACACACATATATATACACACATATATACACACATATATATACACACATATATACATATATATATACACACATATATACATATATATATATACACACATATATACATATATATATATACACACATATATACATATATATATATACACACATATATACATATATATACACACATATATACATATATATATATACACACATATATACACACATATATATACACACATATATACATATATATATATACACACATATATACATATATATATACACACACATATATACATATATATATATACACACATATATACATATATATATATACACACATATATACATATATATATATATATATACACACATATATACATATATATATATACACACATATATACATATATATATATACACACATATATACATATATATATATACACACATATATACATATATATATATACACACATATATACATATATATACACTGAAGTGACAAAAGTCATGGGATAGCAATATGCAAATTTTCAGATGGCAGTAGCATCGCATAGAACAGGTATAAATGCGCAGTGCTTTTACAGAGCTTTCATTTCTGTTCAAGTTATTCATGTGAAGAGGTTTTAACGTGATGATGACCGCATGACGTGAATTAACAGACTTTGAACGCGGAATGTTAGTTGGAGCTAGACGCATGGGTCATGCCATTTCGGAAATCGTTAGAGAATTCAACATTCCCAGATCCACTGTGTCAAGAGTGTGCCGAGAGTATGAAATTTCAGGCATAACATCCCACCATGGACAGCGCAGTGGTCGACCGCCTGCACTTAAAGATCGAGACCGGCGACGTCTGCAAAGAGTCGTAAATTCTAACAGACAAGCAACACTGCGTCAAATCACCGTAGAAATCAATGTGGGACGTACAATGGACGTGTCTGCTAGAACTGTGCGGAGAAATTTGGATTTCTTGGGCTATTCCAGCAGAAGACCGACTCGAGTGCCTTTACTGACAGAACGACATCGCTTGCAGCGACTCTCGTGGGCACGTGAGCATATCGGTTGGTCCCTAGATGAATGGAAAACCGTGGCCTGGTCCGATGAGTCACGATTTCAGCTGGTAAGAACCGATGGTAGGGTTCGAGTGTGGCGCAGACCCCACGAAGCCATGGACCCAAACTGTCAGCAAGGCACTGTTCAAGCTGGTGGTGGCTCCGTAATGGTGTGGGCTGTTTTTTCATGGCATGGACTTGGTCCTCTAGTGCGACTGGACCGAACATTGACTGGAAATGCTTATGTGCAGCTACTTGGAGATCACTTGCAGCCATTCATGGACTTCATGTACCCAAACAACGATGGGATTTTTATGGATGACAATGCGCCATGTCACCGGGCCACAACTGTTCGCAATTGGTTTGAAGAAAATTCTGGACAATTCCAAAGAATGATTTGGCCACCTAGATCGCCCGACATGAATCCCATGGAGCATTTATGGGACACCATCGAGAGGTCTGTTCGTGCCCAAAATCCTGCCCCATCAACGCTTTCACAATTATGGACGTCTATCGAGACAGCATGGCTCAATATTCCTGCAGAAGACTTCCAACGACTTGTTGAGTCCATGCCACGTCGAGTTGTTGCACTTCGCCGGGCAAAAGGAGGGCCGACACGATATTAAGAGGTATCCCATGACTTTTGTCACTTCAGTGTATACACACACATATATATATATATATATACTCACATATATATATATATATATATATATATATATATATATATATATATATATATATATATAATTGTATTTAATTCAAAATAAGAGACAATTTACTTAAGACAGCACCGACGACCAAAAATATTTCATCTAGTGCAATTTACGCTTACTACACCACATGTGCCCACTGTCCAGTGCCACCTATATGATTGAGAACGACAAGACATCCGAATACATCTCGCAGTATCTTGTCACGTCGTTTTTTGCTGGGAGTGAGTGGTGTGAGAAGTAAAAAAATTCTAACAAAAGAAAGGGATCTGCAATTCGGCTGTCGTTGCGAAACAGTCGACAGAAAGTGTGACAGCTGAAAGGAGCATTCGAAATCACTTTGAGGGAAAAGTTTCCGGGAAATCTGATTGCATTTGCATGGAAATGCTATTCGTTACTCTGGTGAGATATTTTCTATTCCTCTGGGGGCAGTGGTAAGAATATGCCAAACTTTCAAGTTGAATATTAGGGTGGGTATTTGTTGCTGACGCGTCCGCGGTAAATATACACCGTCGAAAAAGAATGGGTGGCATTAGCAATTCTATTAAAATGTAGGAGGCGCTGCAGTCTACTTAATGGCGACTGAAATAGGTAAAACAAACAAATGCCGAACTGACAGCTTGCTTTTAAACTTAGTGAATGACAATTTTTCCTCGTGTTTATGAGAGGAGCGGGGGGAGGTAGTCTTTTCTTCTGTCTTGAAATTACATAACACCACAAACTGTCTGAAACCTATATTTTAACAAAAAGAAAAAATGTTGAGCGCAATGTTTAAACTATTTCAGTAATTTCTTAAATCATCACAAAATGGCGTATTCAAGCTCTAGAATTGCACTTTGCCTCGATAGGATGGACTGCTTTACTTATTTAGAGATAAAACAGCACAAGTACTATTTTCGCAGTACAAAAAGATTGGGCCGTGATAGCCCGATCGGTAAGGCGTCTGACTGATGACCGAAGGGTTCCGGGTTCGATCCCAGTCGATCAAAGAACCACCGTCGTTTTTATGGTGACTGGGCGACGTTAAATGAAGGTCGTGGTCACAAAGTCCTCCAAGTAAAACGATACCTCTGGGGTACTGGACCATGGGTTTGCTCGGCCATTGTTCTGGATCAAAAGATCAAAGTGCTCTTCATGGCATCATTCCGGTTAAACCACGAGTCGTGGTTTTAATTATTAACGATAACGATAAATAAACACTCCATTCCCTGGAGTGTGGGAAATACAAAAAGATTAAATAACACCCAGGGCACCGGTTAGAATCGAACCCCCGATCTTCGGCACATAAAGCGAAGATTCCAAGAGTCACGGTAGCTTCTTAGGATGAATGGATTTCTCCGAAATAATCACAAGAGGCCTTACTAGAAACAGCAATGCCAACAAATTCATACAAGTGCTATTATTCTTAGCGTCAAATATTAAACGTTAGAACAGCCTTCTAAATTGATTGTTGGTAAAATATATATTCATTCATTCATCGGAAGTTCTATAAAAATTGGACAGACAAAACATTATCAGCGGTTTTTAGCACAGTTACTTTTCCAATCCGTGTAAACACGAATTAAAACATTTTCGAAAAAACTTATTGAATTAAATGGCTCATAAATATTTAACCTAAGATAAATATATCAAAACGTCCGGGATGTGGCGGGAAATGAAAAAAGATAGAAATGAAAGTTAAAAATGAAAAAGTAAAACGAAGATACCATTCTAAAAGAAAGAAAACTAATAAGCAAATCCAGTTAGATCACGTGGGAGTGACGTTATGTGAATGAAGAACTCTTTTCCAAAAATTCAAAGAGCTCATGCCTTGCTCTCCATTTAAATTAAAAAATTGTAAAGAATAAAAAAACTGATGCATATTTTGGAAAACTTTTCTTTATTTTGGAGAGATTGAAAGGTTTTTACTATTAGATACTTGAAATTTAGAGAAAAAAAATGTTAATACGTCACACCACTTCCCAACAAAATGCGAAATGTTTTTTTTTTTTTCAAAAATTCTTAAAACATACAACAATCATTATTTTCGAGGTTTCATTTTATCAATTTATTTTATTTTTTTAAATCATGATTCAAATTAAAATTCCTACACTGCAATATAAAATATATTTCTATGACTCGATAAGTTCTGGGTCTGTAGAGTAAAAAAAGGCTAAATTTTGTCATAAATTACATAAAATATTAAGCAACTTTATTTTCTCTTTTTGTAGAAACTCATCAAAAACCAAATTCCAAACTGCGTAACGTTACCAAAAAATGCCCTCGTCTACCAAGTTTGATCTTTTTAAGCTTTATCGTCTTCCTGAAAAGCGCGCCACACACACACAAGCATCTTATTTTATTAGTTGCATTATATTTATTGTATTCCTTGATGATATATATATATATTTAGACATCACAAAAAGATGAGTCACAACACGTCACAAATAACGATAATAGTTTAACTAAACACTTGATTTCAAGCCGTACTGCTTCTTGCGATATGCGCTCTATAATGGAACATGGTCTAGATCACACAAGACGTAGAGAAGAAACCTGAAGTGTTAGGAAAACACTTTTAAAGTTAGCATGTCTGTTTTACAATAAAACAGCCGAAAAGTCTAGCAACGAAAATTGTATCCCAACTTGTTCTCCAACTTAGAAAACAAGTTGAACTTAGAAACACTGAACAGAGTTTACTTTTTAAATTTTGACCACGCAGTAAAATTTGCACGTTCGTCTCTAAAAGCAGTTTTAAAAGTAAAAATTGTTCTGAACTTTACATAATAAATCTCATGAATTTTAAACGCACATAAAAATTTAAGCATCGGAAAAAACTGAAACATTTTAGAAGGTTTTCTTAAAAGAAGCATTTAAAACAAAACGTGTATTTTATGTTTCGCAAAAAATTTTGAACATATGAGAATGTTTTCAACAACTAAATACCATTTTTCAAGGCAACATTTTATTACAAACTGATATCAAAACAGATAAATTGTAAAAGTGATTTCGCAAATTATTTGTATCAAATGATATGCATAGGCTTCTAATGATAAATTAATTATTGCCCTGAGGACTTCTTCATTGCAAATCATCTTTGAAAATTCTTTCCTGGTAAGCTTTACTCCTTCGTATACTTTAAAAATGTCGGATCATTATTAGATTTTTCTTTGCGGAACTGCTTTTAATGAGACTTGAATAACTCTGAATAGAACTACCTTCCTTTGACAAATGTGAGTTCATATCATTTGCATATGAATTATATTCCGGTTCGATTAATTTAAGTATCGTTTGCGACAAAATAAGAAAACTTCAAGACGGGATTGTGTTTTGCATCGAAATTCTATTCAATTCAGTGGTGTTTATGTTATTCTGTAAGATACTGGTTTCTTAAGATATTTCAAGCTAGGGCTTTTATCGGAAAATTGCTAGTATAAAGGGATAGGTACCAAATGAATGCATACTTTGATGGTATTTGTAATTGTATTTTGATGTTAGACAGCTTATAGATTTACGAATGGTTCTCAGATTAAAAATACTAAAGTATCAAGATAAAAATTTAAACTACAATAATATATTCATAAAATATTAACAAATTTCAAAAAATTCTATAAAATTGTTTTTTATTTTTCAACTAACGAAGAACTAGCCTATTAACCGGGTTTTTTTCCGTATTATGTATTTAATGAATTTGAACAAACGTCATTGAAAGGTGGTACATAGTAGATAGACAAGAATAAACAATTCGAAATTTTCATGAAAAATAAATTTTTAAACAATTGTTTTGGATGAACTGGCTGTAGTAACTTACTTCCACCAATTTTCGGCACATTTTACCACATCTAAAATTTTAAAAAATGTGCACAATACGATATTCTACATATGTTATAGAAGATAATGAATCCCGTACTTTTCTTCACCTTTAACGTACGGGAAAGGAAAAAAGAAAGAAAATGATATTATTATCCCCTACTTAAAATTCCGTTTTTGAAGAATCCAGCAGTTTCTATTACGGAATATGCCTCTGAGGTTGCATTGAATTCGAAAGTAATTTTTATAGCGTCAGTTACGAAATTGGTTTGGCTCAGCATTATGTTTGTGAAAAAGACTTCAAAATACAACACTCTCTCACCGTGGGGGCAAATAGATAAACTCTGAAATAAAAGTATGAATATTCTCTTACTTTTCAAAACATTTTTTAAAAATATGTTTTACATTTTCTGAGATATTAACAAAAATTCAGGTGCTAAAGTGACTTTATGTCCTATAAAGATGCAGTAAACAAGAACAAAAACTGCGCCATCTCAGAAAATGTCCTTTAAAAGGGCTTCCCTAAAACTGATTTATTCCTCCAATAGCGAGTAATTTATACGGCCATCCGGCAAAGTAAGTGGACTGTGGAAAGTACGCCACCCTTTTATGTGCGTCCAGAGCGAACGATATATATCTATTGATTATATCGCTCCTATATTAGGAATGAATAGGTGGATGGGGGGGGGGGGTGGCTTCAGCGGCGGATTGCATTGAACGCTGGGACATTGTTACTGAAAAGAAATAAGTCAAGAAAAAGTTATTCACAGGGCTAATTCGATGTAGTCAAACTGTTAGATTGATTAGGTATTAGAGTTTGTTTTAACAAAAACCTCTCATAATGCAAGCAATGTGAATTCTTGTTAAAGAGATGCATTGAAATCTTGTAAAATAATCTCTTTGTTACTTAACTATCGCTTGAAGAAATTGGAATTTCTATGGTATATTACTATTAAATTTTTCCTAGGTAATCGCTCTGAAGTTTTAACCCGCGAGCACTCGCACGGGGCCTCTCAGGCCCGGTCATTATTTAAATTCGCTGCCAAAAATCACCCCTTCACCGAAAATGGACGAGGTCCACAGTAGCTGCGTTCAGGGTCACCTTCTTACTGACCACATGTTTTTCAGGAATGTACAGACCCTCTTTCCCCCAAAAAATATCGGTTCGGGCCTCAGAGGCCCGGCGCGAGTGCTCACGTTTCTCATTCTGCATTGAGAACGCGAAGAAAGAGGTTGCAAAATGCTTCGCAATTTGAGTTATAAAGATGAAATGAAGAGGTTACAGACTTTGTGATTAAAATTTAGTGTTCAAAACATAATTTTTTCTGCTTTAAAACTCAATTTCTTGAAAAAAACCGCTCCGGGCCTGCGAGGCCCGGCGCGAGTGCTCGTGTGACGCAAAGTAGCAATTTGAGTTATAAAGATGAAATGAAGAGGTTGCAGACTTTGTGATTAAAATCTAGTATTCAAAACACAATTTTTCTGCTTTACAAACTCAATTTCCTGAAAAAAAACCGCTCCGGGCCTGCGAGGCCCGGCGCGAGTGCTCGTGTGACGTAAAGTAGCGCGAGTACTCGCGGGTTAAAAACACAATTCTGCTTCAACTGGGTGAAAGGAATTATGAATCGACTCCTATAAGCCATAAGGAGGTTAAGATATTAAAAACTATTTAGGTTTAAGTTTTGTGAATTAAATACTTGATTATTGATAAACTTAATAGCAAATTACGATCAAGGAATTAACATTGTGGGAGACGCCTATTCATGATAGGTTACCGAGGGCTGCTAATAACATAGAATTGCGTTTTCACACCTGTGAGACAGATCTCTCTGAAAGTGTAAGATTTTGAAAAAGGAACCCACTTTATGCTAAAGTTTGTGTAGTTACGCAAATAAATAAACAACCATATTACATCAAGCATTATTATTTTGCATGAAACACATATTTTTTTTCTTTTATATAACACTTGTAGGATACGTGACGTTTATTTTGAAAAAAGTAATAATAATGTTACGCTGTCGTAATGTGAAGAGGTTCAACAGTAGGTGTACCGTCCCAGTCCCCCCTATTTTCAACATCACTTTACTTACGGTTGAATGTTTGTTAAAGACAGTTACTTTAAAGTCTCAAGAGTAATAAACATTGAGAAAATGAAATCCATGTCCTAACGCAGCTGAATGCAGCTCCATGTTCTCAAAACTGTTTTGCTGAGTTCAGTGACGCTGCCAGGGGAAAGGCTTAGAGATCCCCCCTCAAAAAAAATCCTTGGTTTTAACACATATTACCAAAACTAGATAGTTTTTTTGCGTATAAAGGTAACGTGACTGTACGGTCAAGCTCTTAACATTTAAAACTCTTTATTTTTTAAATACACAAGAAATCGTTTTTAGAAGCTGATATTTCGCCAAAATGGTTCTTTATGTTTGAATAATATGAAAAGTTAAAACCCAAGTTTAAAATTCTGCGAATCAAGATCAATTATATGCAAAAAAAAAAAAAATATTTCATTTACATGGATTAAACAATACTTGGATTAATGTGTATATTTGTGTCATTTGTAGCACTGTTTCAATGGCATTTATGTAGGGGATTAACACAATTATCAATGGAAGTTTTTCTATTTTAATATACTACACTTTGAGGAATGCACAAGAAATGTAATGTTGTGCTTTGATGGAAGCAAACCCACTCTTACATTATGCAAAAAATCACACTACTCATTTAAATTTTTAGTACCTCCCCCCCCCCCCAGCCCTTCCCGTAAGTTAACCTCCGACATGGATCATGTTTCCCTCTTGTTCGGGCAATAGGAAAAGGCCATTGGCACTGAATTGAGATGGGTTACGTAGAGAGAGAGAGAGTTGAGATGAGTTCGTAGTCATTTTGTAAAAGTACTCTAAATCAAATCTGTGGAAATTACCCATTTCCATTACCCAAAACAAGACGGAAATCAACTTAACAGAGAAGCACTATAGATAGTAACGACTTTCAAGACTACAAGGAATAACAAAAAAAAAAACAAAGAAGCAAAACTGTTTTCACTTTTTCAATATTTAAGACTTAAATTTTGAACTATATTGCCAAACATTTTTTTTTAAACTTAGGTGGTAACGACAATCAAGATTATGAGGTATCAAAATGACGACAAAAACAAAATTAATCCAGAATCGCCTTCTCAAACGGAGACAACCAAATAACTCCCAAGGAATTCTTTCTGATATGCACATATTTCCTTCCTTCTAATCTTCAAGGGAGATGAATTCAGAAATTTATATCGGGGTTCGAGCCAACCTTTATAACAGGATTTATTCTACCGCTCTGAAGATTTACAAGGTCCAGACTTGCATTTTCCGCTCAAGAGTGCGTGGAAATTGGATTCTAATGCAAAAAAGATTTAGGACGTCGCTGGCTTGTTCTGTCGGGATTTAATATCTTAATAGCAGTTAAGCCTTTCTATTTGCATTCCCCCAAGTAAAATAAAGCAATTGAATTCTTTAGCGGCAGGAGAGTGGGTAGAAATATTTGTCAAACTATGATTAAAAGTGGATTGCGATTAATGTGTCGTAAACGCAAGATGTTAGTATGGTGGAAATTTTATTCTGAATCTTTGGTCTTATGGTAGACTTTTTTTTTAGTTTAAAATAATTTATTATTCTTCGATTCGTAATATGACGTAGTTGTTTCGAAAATAAAAATATTTTTAGTTATGGAATTTATTTTTCGAAAATTGTCTCAGTAGGAAATACAATGGAATTTTTTTTTTTTTTTTTTTGAAAAATTGATGTTTTAACCCTCTGACGGTTTTGGACATCTTATCACGTCCATTTAGCATGTGATTCTAGAACTGCCGAACCGCCGGGGGGTTAAGGAAGTTTAATGAAATACACTTTTCCTCTTTCATAACGCATTACATTGCGCACTTAGGTAAAATTAATTCTGTACTTCAGAGTCAGAATAAAATAAGTTCAAAATGGTAATTTTCAATTTGTTGCTGTAATGTATGCAGAATCTTATTCTGTATTGAGCCATGAGAATATTATTCTATAAAGAGAATCCTTTACAAATATTTAGCAGTGTTAAAAGATCGTGTGTTCCGTCCTTTGTATGCATCAGACATAACTTTTCACTCTCCTGCAAAGTCGTCATTATGTGCTTTACATTAGTCAACTTTGAGGCACAGAATTGTTCAATAAGATGATTATGTTTATAGTAATTTCTTACAATGAACTGGTCAAAAGTTGATCAGCGGTAACTTTGTTAAACACTTCTATAACGAAGAAAGATAACTTTTAAAAAGATGTGAGTTTACAAAATCAAGCACATTCCAATACTTTAAGGCTTTACAGACTATAAGCTTTGCAGTGGAGTATGAACATTTATTGTATATGAAGTTATTAAATTGCGACGTATATAATACAAATGTCAAGTTCTGTAAATATAGTTTCAATATATTTTAAATAAATTGCTGAAAAGTATTTGCCAAAATGGTCCATTAAAAATACAGAACTCCATCAATTTGTTGTTTATTTTTCAACTCGGAAATTTGAATAAATGACGCAGTTAATCTTCAATAGAAAAAAAGTCCTGAATAAAAGTAGAATCACACATAGTTTGAGTAAATAAAAGCAAACCATTACCATTTTTGTTGTGATTCTGGAAACTAAACTATTGTTAGCCGGTCGGCATTTTGAGTACTACTTATTGTTGGTGAGCTAGGGTTACATGAGATTCTAAATGGTTTGTAACAACCTTTTTTCAGTGTCATTTTTAAGCAATGATGATGCCTGCACAATGGGGGTCTTTTCCTTCTAAAAAAGTACAACTTTTAGTCACTAATATTGATAGTAAGCAAAAAAAAAAAAAAAAACACGGGGCCAGAAAATGTTTTGATTTTTCCGGCAATTTTCTTAAAAAAAACGTTTTAAAATGTCCGGTTTCTAAAACAAAGCACGGCCTCGTATGACGTCACATTGAGTCTCTTGAGTCCATTTGAGTCTCTGGTAACCCTAGCGCTGCAACAATGAAAAATCCAATCCAAATTGCCGGCTTGTCTATACAGTGGCCTTGCTGAGACCAACTTGCTCTTTTGTGACGACAACAACAAAAATGAAACATTGACTGAGCATTTTTTCAGATTATATTTTGAAACAAAAAAAAAGTCAAAATTCAGAAAAACAACAATTTACCCCATATTTACGGCCGTTCTCTTTCATCTGAAATAATTTCTGAAAAATGGGAACCAAGCTAATTATATCTTTCAATGCATCAAAAAGAAGGGGAAAGAGTAAAATTTGAAACATTGCAATTCTGCTTTCCAATAGACCCAACTACTGTCTAATTTTCTTAGGTAAAACCTTCCGCGTATTTACGCATGCGTCATGCCTCCACTGATCTTACCAAAATAGGAGTGATAGGCAAGATAACAATAAGGGGAAGAATAATAAGAAGCAATTTGAACCCTCTCAAACATCATAGAACAATGCAAATTTCAAATACATAGTTTAGTTAAATATGTCAAAAAGATAGCAAAAATACACGTTTTAAATTTAAAACTTCGGAAAGTTCCCACTCACAACCCATCACCTCTCTTTTTAAATGGAATGGTTCCCGAGTGCTAGGAGCGGCTTTCACGGACAGACAGTAACACAACATTTCAAAAACCGCAATTCAGCCTGAAGTATCATTACACCATGGTCCCTTTCATTTCTTCTTGTATCAGTACGTTAATAAAGGCTTACGACTTGCGTGATCAAGGAGAAAAAAAAAGACAATGTTAATATCCATAAGAAAATGCGTTATCTGTGGACTGCAGAGATAAGAAGTGAATGCACTACATTACCTTACATGGGCGTTTTCGCTACGGACAAAAAAAATGAAAAATTAAAAGTTATTAATACCCCCACATATTAAAGATTTTATTAAAGCAGCTTTCGTGAATATCGCTAGCCATCTCACTTAGATAATGGGAGAAATAAATGTCATTACCTAGGGGAATCGGGTTTTAAATGCCTACTGTTAGATTAATGAATACAAAAGCTGAATATTTTATTCGTTCCGCTTTCTTCAAACGACATTTATTATTGTTCTTTGCGTTCTAATGTTTTAAATTAATTGCTTCGGTGTCTTTCGTGATTAGATATGTTTTTTCAAAGATTTAAGATAAAGGGCGATTCTCTGTAAATTCGTCATTTTCCATTCAGTATCTGTCCAGGCATGTTTTTTTAAATGTTCGTATAATATTAATACTATTGCTCAAGAAATGAATCAATTACTTTGGTTTGAAAGAGGGCAAATTGAGGTTTGTTTTTCTGATAAATCATGACAGGAGGTAAGTCCCCTGCCTAGTATAACTAGGCAGGGGACTGTGTATTTTCACTTAGTTGCTTAATATTTACAAAACTATCGGAACATAATTTGTTACGAAGCTACTCATACATGTAGACACAAATTATGGATGTAATAAATAATATGTCTCTTAATTAAACCAATTAACACGTACCAGAGAACTGTTTTCGCGACGACCAAGATGCATACTTTCATCACAATTATGGCTCTGAAACTTAACAAATTGGCATTTCAACACCGTTCTAGGCAATTTCGACAAATTCACACTGATTAAGTTAAACTTCCTGCCAAAAAACATTTGCAAGAGTAACAGATTTTTTCTATTGTAACTTTGAATTTGTGGCAGGGGACTGTTGGAAAAATCTCCGGAGAAAACTTACGACAATATTAATTTTAAAAATGCTTAATTTGAACTTATTTCATTAAAAAAATTTAGTTGCATTATTCTAGTTATTAATTGCCAAGTTTATGTGCTGTTAATAGGGTTTTGTGAAATGTCACCTTTAAGTGTTAGGACCCTGCTCCACATCAGCGTAAAACGCGACCGAAACCGAAGGCAGAAACCGAAAATCCGGGTACTTTCCATAGAAACACTATGTAATCCATTTTACGTTTCTGCTTTATTTTTCTGCTTTACGTCAATGTGGAGTAGGGCCCTTATAGTGACTATACGATTAGAACAGCCAAGGTACTGTGTTACTTAGATAATTTCCATAAAAAAAACTAACCTGTTATCGCTCCAAATACAATTTGGCTACATTGTATTATTATTGCTTTACTTTTAACTAAGAGAGATAATTAAACTATTACACTTTATTATTTTAAAAATACTCGATCCGGACAGCCAATCACGAGTTTACAGAGAAACGATCATAAGTTAAATATGCATTAGATCACTTTAAAAACGTATTTTATTATTTATTTGTTTTAATGGCAAATATAGTTGCGAAATTCTTCAGTTGGTATTTTTGTAGCATAACTATCAAGACAAAGTTTCCCCAACAAACACCCTTGTTAAATCCCCTGTTTTAAATACGTTTCTATCAAACCACTCATTTGAAATTACTTTTAAAAAGAAATATGCATAAATTGCAGCATCGAGCATTGGTTCTTGAATCTATACCTAAATCAGTGCCACGAATTTATACCTCAAAGCAAGACTTAAATATCTAAATGACTAAGTTAAAAAATGGAGCTTTCAGATTTTTATTGCACTGTTTGTAAAATTTTATTCCGTGTTGAGCAACAAGAACATAATTTCATTTAAAAAATCCTTTGTAAACCAGCGTTACAAGTGCCCAAGACCCAATTTTTATTTCACCAAACCAACGTTTTTACGCTCTCTTGAAAAGTAGTGATAATGTCACTTAAGTTTGACTTTCAGGTACAGAAATATTAAAATTTAAACATTTAAGTTTTGCTCTCGAATTTACTCTTTCGATTTGATCAAGAAAACCGCAACTTGAGGAACAACTACAATTAAGTTATATATAATGCAGAGATCTCTCGAAATCGATGGAAAAATGAAAAAGTAGGAGAACAATATAAATACGTAAAAAAGTGGGAAAATTGAAATTCAAACTGTAAATCACAGAAATAATCGACAGCCAGCATTAAAAATTTCTAAAAATAGCTATTGTTAAAAGCTTTAAAGCAATTAAGTGGCATGAAAACAGGGGAAAAATAGAAAAAAAAAGTGGTTTCGAATTACAGAAAAATGGAAGCTCGAAAGATTAAATAAGAATAATTTGCATTAACTTTTCACGAAACAAGTGAAATAATGTGAAAATATGTGTTGTATTTACGATAACATCACACATGCAATTATATGCTGTTAGCAAGTAATTTATTTAACGTTAGGAGAAATACGAAGTAGAATGTAGGAAAATTAATGGTATAAGTAAATTTGCGATAAACCTAGCGTAAGTCTAATTATAAATATAGTACGACAAATATATATTTTTGGTATAAACTTGTAATTGAAGCAAAAACAGTTAGTTTCAATGCTGAGTTTAAATTCTTTTATATGTACGAGGGTTGTTTTTTCAACCTCAGTTAGGATATAAAAAATAAGGGGATTCAAATTAAAAAAAAAATATTTTATTATCAAAAGTAAGGTACAATGCTCTACACTTCTCTACATACTCAGCTTGACGATTGAAGCATTTGTTATATATATGAACAAGCTTTATAATAGCCTCCTCGTAAAATGTAGCCGCCAATGATTGGAAGCAAGTTATTACGGTGTCTTTGGGTTCCACGCCACTTTGGAAGCACGATGCCTTTCCAGACCCCAGGCAGGGGTCTCCCCAAGCAGGGGTGACGGGCATTGACGTGCCCCCAAGCAGGGGGGCACAGCAATGCCCGTCATCATAGCGCTCGTGTAACCCAACGGTTATTCCAGCAATTTCAATGGGACATTTTTGAACACCCACCAGAAAGTTCCAACCGAGTACCAAGTGACTGTCATCTGTTCCCTGAGCTGAAGAACGGACTTGGAGACCCCTGCTTGGGGCCTGGAAAGGCAGCGTGCTTCCAAAGTGGCGTGGAACCCAAAGACACCGTCACGACTCGCTTCCAATCATTTGCGGCAACATTTTACGTGGAGGCTATTATAAAGCTTGTTCACATATATAGCAAATGCTTCAATCGTCAAAGCTGATTATGTAGAGAATTGTAGAGCATTGTACCTTACTTTCGATATTTTTTTTTTTATTTGAATCCCTTTATTTTTTATATCCTAACTGAGGTTGAAAAAACAACAACCCTCGTACATATAAATAAAAGAATTTAAATTTAGCATTGGAACTAACTGTTTTTGCTTCAATTTCAAGTTTATACCAAAAATATATGTTTGTCGTACTATATTTATAATTAGACTTACGCTAGGTTTATCGCAAATTTACTTGTACCATTAGTTTTCCTACATTCTACTTCGTATTTCTCCTAACGTTAAATAAATTACTTGCTAACAGCATATAATTGCATGTGCGATGTTATCGTAAATACAACACATATTCCCACATTATTTATTTTTTATAGCCTAACGGAGGTTGAAAAAAAAACAACCATCGGAAATGCCATTCAATCAATAATTGAAGTATATGACTGCAACAGAAGGTAGACCTAAAAAAATTTTACAGAAAAATTCCTGTATTTGTCACCGCAAAAAAGATATGAGTTACAATAAACACATTTACTTATTTATGCATGGCTAAAATGCATACTGTAAAATGTTTCCAGTTATCGAAAGTCATGTACAGGCCCGTCATTTCAAGTTTTTCCAGGGGGGAAAAGGCAAAGGGTGCAAACACAACACGATTTCAATGGAAAACAAAACAAAAAAAAAAAAAACACTCCTACTTATGTGTAAATACATTGATTTGTCAAAGCCAGGGGGAGGAAATTGATCCCCTGCCCCTCCCTAAATGACGGGCCTGGTCATGTAATAGCTATTACTTTAATAACTAAACATAATAATCAGAACACAATAAATGAAATTTAAAAAAAAATAATTTCTTTTTTTTTTAATGTTATCAATGCAATAATTATAATAATATTTGAAATAAACATGTTTATAATTTTATTATATTTGTAATTAAAAAGTAAATAAACACTATTTTCAAGGCATTTACTATTAATATACACAATTAGACAAACTAACTCGTACATGTTTCTATTACGACGCAGTGTACTTCAAAGCGTTTTCGAAATAAAAATATATTTTACGCACCTTGTTCTCCTTACCTTGAAATTGAAGTTTACCGGTGGAAACATCAGATTTACGCAAAAGTTCATATTTTAGCACTCTTGGGAACACGTTGTCTTTAGTTGCTATGTTCTCACTTATCTTCGGACGCTTACTATAGCTGGCTGTAGTTTACTCGAATATTCAGAATCATGTACGGATTTAATTCCTTAATCAAGAGCAGAATAAAATGTACTATTTTCACAGAAAGGCGATATCACTAGCTTCTTAATCCGTTTTACAATTGTTTGCTTAAGTATTGAGGTTTCATTCCACGTTTTCATTGATCAGAAAGCAAACAAAATGCAAATATCATAAACAACAATACGTATTCCTTTTCTCGTCCAAAAACAACCATCAGTACTATTGCATTACTTACGATTTTACAGTAAAAATCCAACGAGTAGTAACTTTTCAGCAACGAACAAGTTTCTTCATTTCTTTTACTTTTTTAATACTCGTTGCCAACGAAAAACATTTCATTACAAATAAAAAAATTGCAATAAAATTTTCAAACCACTGAAACTTCATCTAAAAATGTCTGAATTAAACATCGTTTATTTATGCTGTAAAATTCAGTAAAAGTAACATTAGTCATTAAGGTGTATGGCAGTTTTAAATTTATGTACACTAGAAAACGAATTATTTATTTTTTAAATTACTTATGATTAGTTTTTATTGATTTCAAACTTAATTGTTAGCAGACGATGTTTTTTTTTTCTAATTCAGTATTTTTCGACTTGCGTTGGCAATCCAATTTTGCCACCAAGCACTCCGCCATTGCACAAAAATTCTCCTGGTTTTAAATACTTGTGGCTTTGGGCTGGACTCTTACCATCACTTCTAAAGCATTTTTCTTTTTTTTCGCTGCTGCAAATTCTTTCATATCCGCTCTGTTTCAATAAATTGATCTAATCATATATGAAGAAAGCGTGAAGCGTTGTTCCTACAGTCTTTATTAAAACCTGTACGGAAGTTCTAAATGAAATAAAAACTTTCTACAAAATGTAATAAAGCTTCGAATCGAAACAGACAAACAAGCGATGATTATTTATATGTAACAATCGGTATGCTCTATTTATCGAGTGAGGTCTCGATTTCACGCAATTAATTTGCTTATTTTAGTGTTTGAATATTGAAAATATTTTTTCTGGCAGAAAAATATTCGCTTCTAGTACCATTCGATCTTTGTGCATTCTACAAAGAACTGAGTGTCATTTATTAAAGAATTGCTTCATGGATTGTTGTGAACAATTGTTGCAGAACGACTTTCTAATTTCAGTATTACTGGAATTGAAAGTGTGAATATATTTCGCGGAAAACACTGATCAAGTTTTCTAAGATGGCATTTAATTTCGGCAAAACAACTGAACAAGGTAAGTCTTTTTGTTATTTTGCTTAAAAATACTTTCGGAACACGAACACGAAAACATCTTAATCAAAAATAACATGTTTTACTGTTTTCTAAAATATATGTCAACAATGAAGAGACATACTTAAAACATCTTTTAAATGGAGTAATTGAGAAGAATGAAAAAAAAAATCGTAGAGGGGGGAGTGGGAATAACGGAGTAATGTAATACAATCGCGCTTGATAAATCGATAAATAATGCTTTATAGCTAAATAAGAATCGTAATTAATTACGAACCTTGAAATTTTCCGTAATTTGGGAAAAGTTACAGGTAAAACATTTGTTAGAAGACAGAAGGACATGTTAAAACTACAGAATCTCAACCAATCGATGTCTTCGGGACCAGACCACCTTCAATAAATCGAAAATTCTGTATCAAACAGAATACTAAATGAAGAAAATTTAGGAGACATCAAAAACGTAAACTATTGCGCATTTAAACGTATGTACGCAATTACAAAATAACTATTAAATATGCGTTAAAGTACACTAATATTATCATAAACAATAAATTTATTCAATACATACCACGAAAATCAGAAAATGCAATGTAAATTTAGTAAAACATAATATAGTAAACGAGACTCTTGTTTTATTGATTTGTGTCCTCGATTACAGCTTCAACGAAACAACCTTCGTAGCATATGGAAATATTTTTTTAACGATTTTCCTTTATTCTGAACATATAGCCTATTTATAACCTACTTATCGAAAACATTAAGCCCTTAAGAATTTATAATTTATTTACTAGAAAAGGTAAAATGTTTGAAAGAAATCGATTCTGAGATCCTAAACAGCGCAATTTTTAACTAAATACAAGAAAATCAAGGTTTTACATTTCTAAACGCAGCGACGAAACGGAAATCGGTTAATACTTTGGTTGTTAGTCATGAAAAAAAGAAGCTTGGGCGGATTATGCAGTAGATTTATTAATGAAGCGTTTTAATTATTGAAGATGTAACGGCTTATATTTCTAGAACATGCTATTGTAAAAACAGTTGAAGGGGAAATGGATAAAGGTGGTATGTGAAAATTTTGGAAACTTACTTTTTACCATGGATGAAAGTGATAAGTCCATCAGTATCACATCCCCTTAGTCACAGAAATAGTTGGTAACTAAGAATATGACCCCATTTTACACGTTAAGAAAGATCCATTAAAAAAATAACACATTTTTTTATAGCTTTTTCTTAATTGTCATACACCACCTTTATCCACTTGCCCCTTCAATTATAATTCCTCAAAGGAGGTACTATTAAACTGAACTACTATTGTGATTTTCTGTAACTAAAGTATTGAGGCGGGATGTATGTAGCCCCAGCACTATTTTTCTTCATCGTCACAAAATTAAGCAAATTGAAGTTTGAAAGTATCCAATGATTCTTCAATTATTTATTTATATAAATACAACTGAAACAGCCCCGTAAGTCTATGAATGACACACATATAGACACAAAGCAATTCATGCAAACATTACAAGACATTTGAAAGAAAATTGAGTTCTGCTGAGGTACACTCCACTTCACCAGTTGAGGGTTGAGATTTATTTTCAAAAAAAAAAAAATGGTTATTATTTTTGCTATCTTAAAGCTCGCAATGAATACTTGCATTTTTTGACATTTTTCGCTTATTTCATTTAGTTTCTTCACATTGAAAAAAGAGGAATATTATTAAATAAGCAACGATGATTATCAATCAGTTTCATTAAGCATGTAATTTACTTTTCAAAAAAGAGAAATAACAAAGGTTAATTTCTCGTAACGTATTTGAAAGACATTTCTTCTAAGTTTGAACAGCTACTTCAAATTCTCAAAGCGGCAGTTTATACTGTCAACATATATTACAGCAGTTTTAGCAAAAAATTGTCCTGCATTATTTGCTGATCCCTTCATCATCCCAATCTGAACGTTTTGAAATGCGTTCATCGAAATGTATTATTATTTTTTATTATTATTAAATCGCGTATTACCCGGCGTTGCTCGGGTAACCTCTCATTTTCCTGCATAAAATATTTTTGCCAATGTTCCAAGGTAATTAGAACATGAATTATAATTGTTTTTAACTTATTTCATTCTAAAATGAAATAGGTGAGTCTTAAATTGATAATTCATTGTTAATCGTAATCTTTGTTGGAAAATACTCATATTTAAATGTGTTAAATTTTACCAATTTGTGTGCTTAAATGCTTATCTCTATTACTTTATCTGTTCAAAATTAAAAGAAACTAGCCATTTTGAGAAGAAAAATTTGAATTTTAAGCTTTTTGGATTTTTTTTTTAATTTCAAAACACCGCTTATGTGAATTCTAGTGCATCAAGGAACCTCTGTGCCAAGTTTGATGAAAATCCCACGAGAAATGTGGATTTGTATAAGGAACAAACATACATGCAAATGAAAAATTGTTTTGAGGGTGAATGTTTCACAAAATCTATATACATAAAAATGGATGTAAATTTATACATCCATTTTTGTACACATAGATTTTGTGAAACATTCACCCTCAAAACAATTTTTTATTTAAATTTTAAAACTTTTCGAACTATTTTTTTTTTTAAACAAAAAGGCATACTCGAACCCCTCCGATTTTGACAATTTTTTTCGGATGTACATATAAGACTTGCATGAAGCCTTGCAAAATTACAGCTCCATAAGTCTTATGGTTCAGCCAATAAAAACTAGTTTGTAAAGGCCTCTTTTTCGTGTCTTGAAAAAAAATGACCAAATCGTCAAGTTTGTGCCTTTATTGCTCGCGACCTAAGACGATTATCAGGCTCAAATTTGGTGATTCTGATCAATGTTTAGGGTAGAATAGCCTACTTGTGTAACAAAAGCTCCATACACTGTAGATATTTTGCAATTTGCTGCCAAAGTTGGTAAAAAATCGTATTTTGGTAAATTTTGATCATACGTTATCAGCTTGTATCTGCTGATAGAATGACTTTCTGAAGCTAATTCTTTCCTCGTTTATAGACTGATAGTTCGTCCGAAAGGTATGCAAGTGGCATCTCGATAGCTCAAATAATTGCTGAATTATGCGAGTTGAAATTCCAGTTAAATTTCTTTTTTCTCAATTTTGTCTCAATTTCAAAGGGCAATATCTCAAAAGGGTCACCTTGGATTTGAATTTTCTTTACATCATCGGAACGAACACACTTTTTTTAATGAAAAAACGTTATTTTTATTTTTGAGACAAACCAGTTTCAAGGGTTATTGCAGGTGAAAAATGTGTACGTCATTCAACGTGAAATCAAAGAAAAAAAGACATAGACCTCAAAAGTTGATGTCAATTTGTTCTATTAAAATTTACAGGAGCTATTGTACTTATGTTGTGATGAAAAAACCTTTGTTTAGATATTTTTGAACTTTAGTTTTTGTGGGCGCATCCGTAAAACTCAAGAAATGGCAAAAAATAAAGTTTCGTTTTTAACAAAAAGAATTATCATTTTATCGCTGTTATAAGAGCTTGAGTCTTTTCTAGGATTTATCTTAAAATTCTTGGAACTGAATTTCGGATGATATGTCACTTTGCAAGGTGTCATTAATATTTTAAGGTCATAAAAAACATTATTTACTTTTTCAAAAAATTAAAAATAAAAATAATTAATAAATGTGATAAATAAATAAATAAAACAATTAATGCGGTATGTATTTGATAATGTATTATTCTAATGTATTCGGATGTATTATTCTAAAAAGCAATAACGAAAGTTTTCGATAGAGTTGAATATTGCAACTATTTCCGTCATGTAAATGATAACAATAGTAATTGAAAATATGATAGGTAGTAATTGAAAATCCATTCTTTATATTGTCGAGGATGTGTCTGGATATTCAGCCTATGATTGCAATTTGCCCCTAAAGAAAAACGATGAAAAATGGGAAAATGCTTTTTATGACCTTGAAATATTAATGACCTACAACCTTGCCAAGTAACATATCATCCGAAATTCTATTTAAAGAGCTTTAAAATAACACATACTAAACGGCTCAAGCTCTTATAGCAGCGATAAAAAGATAATTCTTTTTGTTAAAAACGAAACTTTATTTTTTGCCATTTCTTGAGTTTTTACGGATGCGCAACCAAAAACTAAAGTTCAAAAACATCTAGAAAAGGTTTTTTTTTTTTTTATCAGAACACAAGGACAATAGCTCCTGTAAATTTTAATAGAACAAATTGACATCAACTTTTGAGGTCTATGTCTTTTTTTCTTTGATTTCACGTTGAATGACGTACACATTTTTGACCTGCAATATCCCTTGAAACTGATTTGTTTCAAAAATAAAATTAACGTTTTTCAGTTAATAAAAGTGTGTTCTTTCCAATGATGTAAAGAAAATTGAAATCCAAAATGACCCTTTTGAGATATTGCCCTTTGAAATTGAGACAAAATTGAGAAAAAAAAATTTGTCTTTAATTTCAACTCGCATAATTCAGCAATTATTTGAGCAATCAAGATGCCACTTGCACATCTTTCGGAAAAACTATCAGGCTACAAACGGGGAAAAAATTAGCTTCAGAAAGTCATTCTCTCGGTAGATACAAGCTAATAACCTATGGTCAAAATTTGTCAAAATACGATTTTTAACCAACTTTGTCAGCAATTTTCAAAAAATCTACAGTGCATTGAGCTTTTGTTTCAGAAGTAGGCTATTCTACCCTAAACAGTGATTAAAATCACCAAATTTGTCTTAGGTCGTGAGCAATAAAAGTACAAACTTGACGATTTGGTCATTTTTTTCAAGACACAAAAAAGAGGCCTTTACAAAATAATTTTTATTGGCTGAACCATAAGACTCATGGAGCTATATTTTGGTATGGCTTCATGCAAGTCTTATATGTACTTCCAAAAAAATTTTCATAAAAATCGGAGAGGGTCGAGTGGGGAGGCCTCGTACAATTGACATGGAATGACCCAGAATTGAGTTAAAGCATTTTAAAGCACTTCCGACAAACTTTTAAAAAAGGGTTTTTTAACGAACTTTAAAAATGTAATATGAACTGTGAATTATCCTTTTTATTCAACATAAGATAAATTACAGACGTCAAAGTGTAAGATTTTGGAAATTTAATTGAAAATTTAAAATGATCAAATTCAGTGCTTCGTATATTTTACTTGGACTAGCCCTTCTGTTCACGTTATTCTGTGAAATATCGAGTTTTTAATTGAATTTTAAATACTGTGTTTCATCATATCGTAGTGCTTGGTTTTTATTTCACGTGACACAAAGTACCACTAAAGAGCTGTTTGCGTTGCATAATGAATTCAATCAAATAACTCGAATCCGTTGTAAATATTTGTGTTACTTGTAACAAAAAAAAATTCCTTTGTGAAACAAATGTGAGAAAACATTTTTTTAGAAAGAATTCAAAAACTTTGTTTCGAAAACAGTACATATGCTAATGTACATTCATGTTAAGTTTTATTACCGGCTTCGCGCAGAGAAAGTCTTAACTTTCAGCCTCCTTCCCACCCCCATTAATACCACCTTGAAATGAAATATGACAGGATTTATTTTTTGCTCTTCTCATTTTTACTTGTTTTAAATAAAAGAAATTAAACGTAAATATCCCCCTTTGTATTCTCCCTTATATTTTTTATAGTTAAGAAGTTACAGGTGCTACCTGGATACAAAAACCTTTAACATTTTCAGAAGCAGTATTTTATTAGCATATTGAAGTTATCATCAATAATCTTTTTCACATCTATCCCAATTACTCTTTTCTTACTTACTTGTTAATATTGAAACGTTGAACTTGTTATTTCATAAATTAACTACATACTTTGTGAGTTAACTTATCTTTTAGAGTTCACAAAATAGCTTAAGTATTTCAAAGCTCAGGAATAACTAATTGAATGTCTAGTTATTTTATGAAGTAACTGAATTACACACTTTACCGGAATCATTTCCAATCCTCCCTTTCGCACAAACTCTGAGATTAGTTAAGCGAAATAATACTTTAAGTGTCTATTACTCCGGCGTTAATGAGTATTGGACGGATATATTTTGCAGGTAGTATACCCACATGGAATACTACGACTGCACTCAGCTTCATCCAAATAGGTTTCCTCCGGTCATGGTGCAATAATTGTGGATAAACAATGACACTTAATCCCTTAGTCCTGTTATTTTAAGTGAAGTAATCAAGGAATGAGATCAAGTAAAGTAATCAATTGCGGAAATGCCTCCCCACACCCCCCTTTCTAAGCTAAATCATCTTAAAATCCGCTTAATGTCGGTCGTTTTAGCCAAAACAAATGTATGTATATAGGGGAAACGGTATAAGTACTGGTTACCATACAGTTATTGGTAATTTCAAACTTGGATGCTAAAAAAACTAGAAATCCTCTGGTGAAAAGCTAGGAAAAATAATATGTCAAGGAAGCATGCTTAATAAGGGCTAAAAGCATTTCAATGAATTTGCGCTAGATGATTTAGTCCTGTGATTTGTGATTTCCTCACAGGGGGAAAATATCGGCAGTTTTCTTAAGAAAATGTTAAGGCTGTAGATTCATTTCATATGAGATTTTGAAAAGCTTGTCACATGCTGCAATTGCTTAAAACCTATTAAATATATAGATGGGGTACTTAATAAAGGGATTTGAGGTGCAATATAATAATATTTTCGTAAAACCTAAAAATTTTGGTGTGGCAACTTTCAATTTTGATTTTAATTCTATCAAAATTTTGTTAAATGTAGCCAAGATAGACCAACTGACAATAGATATGGCATCTCCTTTTTCGTCACACAATTTAATGCCAACTTGGTGACATATCGCCAATTTGGCGGAAACACTCGGAGACAGAAAGCTTGGCAACATATTGCCAACGTGACAGAAGAAAATTTGACAACAAAGGGCTTGATGATACATCACTAACTGGTCTCCAATTTATGACATTACTTCTGTCTACATTGACAAGACCGTGAGTAGCCTAGTTAAGCAGGGGAGTCGGAATCGGAAGTTTCCGTTACGGGTTTGGGACCTGGGGCCCCACTCTCATTGTATCGTCAATATAGTCGATACCGAGAATACGGGTTTTTGTGCCCCGTGACGTCACATCTCGTGAGACACGGATAATCGCTAATCTCAAAGCCACTTCTAACTTAAGGTATCTAGAATCGCGCCGAGAAGTTTACGACAGGGTAAGAAGACGTGAGATGCCTTCTTCGGCAGTGAGAAGCTGTTTAT
Source organism: Uloborus plumipes (assembly GCA_038373865.1). Classification (NCBI taxonomy): domain Eukaryota; kingdom Metazoa; phylum Arthropoda; class Arachnida; order Araneae; family Uloboridae; genus Uloborus; species Uloborus plumipes. The sequence continues at coordinate 53,317 of JAXGGA010005128.1, forward strand.
TTATTCAATTTTTTCTCAACGCGAAGTGTGCCATAATGTTTATTAGTTCTGGAAATGTGGTTTAGTGTGTTTTTACATTGAGAGTCAAGATTTTTTCTTTATTTTGAGTTTGAATTTGGGAGAGGCATCCATTTATCGGCAGTAATTGGAACTCTGCAACTTTGCCGATTACCTATAATCATCTTATTTTACTGAGAAATTGGCAAAAATTTTGCAAATTGAAATTACTTTAAGGTATGCCCAAAACTTGCATTTATATATTTACTTAATCAGGGTGTCGATCTAACCCAAGTGGGAGGGATTCATTTCCTTTAATAAAATGAGCTCTTTATTAAAATTCTATTTTCTACCATGGGAGGGGGGGGGGCATTTCGTTTTTATCGTATCGTATTTAAGTTTAATTTTTCCTCACAGAATAATTTAATCATCGTTTTTCAAGTCTTCAAATGATAGCAAAGCATAAAACATGAATTTGTGTCTTTCTTCTCAAACATAAAATGTTTTAAATGCATTTTGTAAAAAAGATCCGCAGACATGTGCTTTAGGATCTCCATTTTTCTTTTATGCATTGCCCCCAAAATAGGGACTTGTAGTTAATATTTAGAGAGTGAATATATATATCTTATTGCGAAAAGGCCAAAATATCGCGAAAAGCAAAATTGAGTCTATCAAAATCATTGCAAGAAGTGCAGCACATGCAGTAATTTTTACCCCTCTCAAACAACAAATGTTTTAAATACACGTTTTGAAAAAGTGATACCTAGATACAGGGCACGACTTTGTAGGACATTAAGTTCGAGCTTTATGTGCTGCCCCCCCCCCCCCCAAAATAAAAACAATGTAATGAAGTAGTAAAATATTTTGGATTTCAAGTTTTCGAAAGAGTATTTTTAAATTTACTTTTTATCTTGTCTGTCATAGTGCGATATGAAATTTCTCCATTTTAAAAACTTTAGATGGATTTAAGGCCTTTTTTTGCCCTGCCCAGACATGTGATTTTTCTTTACTTAGCATTTAAAGACTGAAAATACAACTATTATTGCGAAAACAAAAATGAGTAACGCAAAAAGGGGACTTGTACTTAAAGCCTGAATTTAAAACTATTATTGCGATAAAGTCAAAATATCGCTGAAAACAAAGTCATGAAGTTAAATGATTTAATTTAACAAAAATTTTTAAATATTAGTATTTTTTTAAAGTATTTATAAATTTTTTCATCTTTAGTCGAAGCATTTGATACATTGAAATGAATTCGTATAATGTATTTCGACACTTTACTTCGCTTACGCTTGTATGTTCGTATGTGTTGAAAAGATATACTAATTGCGATTTAAAATTCTAATATTTTTAAATTCTTGAAACACAACACCTTAATCTGCCCGAATGCTTTTAATATTTGGTTCTCGATTCTTTTTGCCATCTATTTCGGATGCTAAGCTAAACCAGAAAGTTAAAGCAAAATGCAAGCGCGAATGTTGATGTAAGATGAGTGAGATATACTAAAAATACTGTCATTTGATTGGTCAATCGTTTTTCCTTCTCGATACGCGGTAGAAAGAGAGAAAATTCTCGCTTGGGCACATTAGGGCTTTCAGAGTAGTACAAAATTTGACAAGCGACTACTTTTTAGGCTATTCTTGCTTGTCGTGAGGGAGTAATAGACGTCACTGGAAGTTCCAGGAAGTTTCAGAGTAGGGCCCCTGAAGCTACTAAATACCCACCGAGTAAGTGAGAAGTAGCAGTTTGCAAACTGCATGGTCCAAAAGTAATTGGGTCGGTCACCAGCAGTTACCTCTGGTTCAAGGTACTAGAAATTTTCCCTCTCTTTCAGAAATTGGACGTATTTTGGGAGGTCTAAGTCGCGGAACCACCTGCCGTGGCTTACCGTGGCATTTAAATCTGATAAACCAACTAAGTTACTGAACACAGGAGTCTCAATTGTGCCAATTCTGAGCTGACATTCACATTGATTTCCTAAAAAGAGTGTGGAAACCCCTTTTGGGGACAACAGATTGTAATCAAACTGAAAAACGCTCAACTAGACTCCATAATGATCCTACATACAAAATTTCAATCTTCTGCGACATACCGTTCTTGAATTATGCGAGATACATAAATGCGTATTTAGCCTGCACGAGAAAACTCGTGATGATCAATTCGGGGAAGGTCAATATGGATATTTCGGTTGTTGTTTACACGTTGAAAGAAACATTAGAATGTGCCAAAAAGTGGAATAATATTTTAATTATTGTCAGTTATTTTTTTATGTGGCCAATAACTATGATCTCATGGACAATAACTGTAACAAGGTGGCTAATAACTGTATATTTGATTTTCGTATTTTTGTGTAGACTTTGTACACATACAAAAAATATCTTAAAACACTATGGACTCATCAATACATTAATTTGCTGCCATGAAACCTATTTTTTATTGATGTGAAACTGTTTTATTTATTTTAAATTCAGATATACAGTCATGTGATTGCTTACCAACTTAGTGACATGTCGCCAGTTTGGCGACACATTTGGCGGAAACATTTGGGGACAGAATGGGGCCAATAACAAAACCACTTCCCCATGCACATAGGAAACAAATTCAATTTTCACCTCCGAGGAGATCAACCACCGTTCACCGTCTCGGGGGAAGCTTCGGGTCCAATCCGACAAAGAAACCACACCGCCTACTGTCCGTCCTTGAAAGCTGAGCCTAGCACTCGGGAACCACAATTTAAAACTTGCATTTGCTATCCTTTTGACATATTCAAATAAACTATGTAACGCTACGCAGTTCATTAAGAATTAAAATAGACTTCACTAGAAACATTTCAATGTAATCGAAGAGTACTTATTCCACGGTACTAATGTAAATAATTCATCAAAGTGGCAAAAAGAAGCAAATGCTTAGAGAATACCACTTTAGGGAGAGAATCCATTATATAATGTTTGATGAATGTGTGAAGTTACAAAACTCAATTCACCGGGATATTTTGCAAAATCCTTTCACTTTTCTCCATGCGAATTCGGCGCAATCAATCACGAGGGCTCGGAATTCTTTTCGGAACGCATCCATCAACGATAGTTTCTCAATCCTCCGATGCTGCTTCTTCCTCAATAGCTGTCAAACCCTGCTCCTAACTTCTTTATTAATTACGTAAACAATGCAAAAATGATTACTTCGGAACTTCATTTGTAAGGAAGACGTAATCGGAGTTTTTGGTGTAAATATTGGGGGTTGTTTGCTCGTTTTGTGCGAGTTTGCGCTCTATTGCTGACCACGGGTCAAGCACATGGCTTGCGGTTGTATCCTTGTTTTGTATATGCTGTTTTGAGAAACTAGGAGATGTAAATGTATTTGTGATTAATTTCTGGTAGTAGTGTAGATCGGGGCAGTAGTAGTGTAGATCGCCAGTTTTCGAAATGTGTTACAATTTGCTTGTCACCAATTGTGACAGATTGATGCTGGTCCCTACCAAGTACTCTCATAAGTTTTTTAGCTTCCGTCTAGCTTTGGTATATCATCTGGGGATGATAAACTATTTTCTACCAACCCCAAGTACGGGACAATTTTACGCAGCAGATATTGACCTAAAAATTACTTTTTTAGCGTTTAAATACTCAATCAGGGTAAAAACTGAATGCACCAACTTAAACTTTATTAACTGCTTTAAAAGACCATAATGCCTAAAATTTCCTAAATTGAAACGTAAAAATTTGAAAATTTATTGAAAAAAATCCGCGTAAATGTGCCATGGTCTACCTTAAATGATGAGAAATTTCCCGGTTTTATTCCTATCCAATACAAGGGAATGCGGGTTTCAATCTCTCTGAGATCCCTAAGAAAATTATTTCTTATGCTCTGCAGAGCATCATACGAAATTAACTGAACATTTCGATATTAATAATGACAGATAAAATAACTCCTCAGAAAGGAATTTAAGTAAACCTATTTTGTTCGATTCATTAACATGTCATTTTTAAAAACAGCTAAAATTATAATTTATGTTATCCTAAAATTGCGTATTCATTCTTACTTTCCTCTTTTACGTGTTATAAGTTGAATATTCACATAGCACATAGGAATCTTTGCTCAATCCCACTCCCAAAATCTCCCACAACTCCAACTTTTCATTCAACTATCTGCCAGAGATAGCATAGCACAAGGTTGTTTTCTGGCCGAAGTTGACGGGAGAGTAAAAGTTATGGTTGAATCGCGAGTTGTGTTGAACGAACTTTCTTGTGTAGTTGATAAGCATGGTCTTTTAAAGCAGTTAATGTTAAAATTGATTCATGATGAGAAAAAGAAAAGATTTCTGTTTCAATAATCTTAAGAGGGTATCACGCAGAGGAAAATTTGTTCAGCTCAACTCCCAATTCATCCGCAATTTCTACCCCAGCAAACTTCGGCCAGAACGCATCCGTGTGCTATGCTACTACTGACATACAGTTGAATTCAAAGTTGAAGGTACAGTTGTATTGGGAGTTGCATTGAAAGAATTTTCTTATGTGTGATGCCGTATTCATTAACTTACGATAATTATTTGATCTACGTTGTTTTGAAAACAGAAGGCTTCGGTTAATTCATACTTTCAAATCTAGATCATTTTAGGGGTACAACAAGGGCCACTTAAGTTGACATAGTTGAACTGGAGCCGCTGATTCCGATGAAGAAAAACTACCAAAAGAAATTAGCTTACAGCATGGGTGTCAACAGGGGGGGGGGGGAGGGGATTATAGCGCAAGTTGCGTTATCAAAAATTTTGGGGGGATTTTTTTAACGAATTTATTTATTTATTTAAATTATTAAGTTTTTTAATTTAAATTATTTACGGTTTTTAAATTATTCTTTAATTTATTTTTTTAATTTAAATTATTTCTTTTATTTCTTTATTATTATTTATTTATTTTTTTTGTGTGTGCTCCTGTGTGTGTGCTTGGAATGTATGAAAGGGAAAAAACAAGGCGATTCCATTCTGCGCATAATTCGAACTTTTAAAAAATTAATAATATATAAAAAAAAGTAATAGCTGTAATTTAAAATAATAAACATATAAAATGTAAAAAAAATAAATAACATTAAAAACAAAATAAATAAAAAAGAGGGATAAAAATAAAAAGCACAAGAGGGTTGTGAACATTATTTTTTAGGGGGGGGGGGGATTTACGCCATTGAGTTTTGTAGGGGATGGGCACCCCTGGCTTACAGAATACATAGACGCATTCCGTTTAAGCTTAAAACAGTTTCCTAACACCATCATTGTTCCGAAAAAATATTTCATTTTTGTGTGTTGGGAGGGGGGGGGTGAGGGGGTGAGCTAAAACTTACCAGTTGAATTTCGCGAATTAATTAACTCTTCCCATATTGAAATTGTTCAGTAGTTAAATTTTCTGTATAAAAATGGCCATTGCAGAAAATCATACTTAATGATCTAGAACAAGTTAATGCTGCTAAATGATGAACTTAATTTTGACTCATCACTGAATTGATGTGCAATCGATCACATTTTCATATATTTCAATCCAATATTTTATTCAACAATTTTTCATATGAAACATAAAATTATATATTAATTTTTAAATACGATATTTTTGTTTTATTAATTTAACACATTGTTGCAGATATGATATTAAAGAAAAAAAAGCGTAATTATCCAGCCGTGAAAGATCGCAAAAAAAGTTTTCGTACACTCTTTTAAATGAAATACGACACACTACACAACCCTCAAGTGTGTAATAAATACAAGCAGAGTATTTCTAGTGGGAATAAATGGCGGACATTTTCTTGATTAAACTAACGGCCACCCCCAAAGCTTTTATAATAATAATAGAACAATACCGTAGAATGGAACTGGAAAATGATTCTTTCCTTGCCACATAAATGTCAAAAGGAAGAACCCTAAACTGTACATCAAGCAATAAACACCAGTTTTATTAGATATGGGAGCATATATATATAAAAAGGAAGGGGTATAAATAATTTCAAGATTTTTTTAGCGATGCTTTTAGTTAATGTCTACGAGTTTTTTTATTTCAGATAATAGCAGCCCTAGCGGGATTTAGTCGATTTACAATGTAGCGTTGGACAGGAGTATTACTTCAGTGTTAGCAGCAAAATGGAAGGTGCTTTTACGATTTTTAATTAGCTGTTGCACTTAATATTTTCATGAAAAAAATTATAGCAATCAAATTTGAAATTGAAAGGAAAATAATGTTAGAGTGCTTTAGAATTTAATATAAACTGGTTTACGGGGTGTTTCCGAAAAAAAATAGGAATGCGTTGTTAATGAACGATCGGTCTAAAATGAACGACTCATTTTCATGAATGGATCAATACGATCTTCTAAAAAATCAATGACAGCTCTTTTGAACAGTGAGTAGTTTGGAGCATTCTACTGTTGCATTCGTGCTAAAATCAGATTTATTTTTACGTTATTTGAATTGCAATCATCTTAAAAACTTTAACTGTTAATTGCTTAAGAATTTCTTCTTTTTCTCAACGTTGAACATGTTATTCTGCCTTGCAGTTTGCAGGCCCTAGGTATGCCTTTCGGAAAGGTTTGGCTACTCTCTCCATACGCTGGCCTCCTATTTTTACTCTTGTTAAAAGATCCGAGACTTTTTCATTGTTTTCTGATTTTGTAAATAATTTAAATTTTTAACTTCTACTTTTGTGCTTAATACTTACTTCTGTAAGCCTCGTGGCATACTTTGTGGAACACGAGGATCTCACATTTTTTTGTGATAAATAAAAAAAGAAGAAAAAAAAAAAAAACAGCAGTATGATCTGCATATTTCGGACCATTTTTAGCCTACTTTCCCGTTAAAAATAAAAGAAAGACGAAAAAAGTATTAAAAGTAGCTTAATGCATCGAAAAAATATCGCCAAGTCCAAAAAATATCGCCAAGTTTAAAAAAATATCGCCAAGTCCAAAAAATATCGCCAAGTTAAAAAAATAAAGAGGTAAAATGAATATCGAAAAATTAAAAATTTGAAAGTAGGGTATTGAGATGGGGAATTTGTGTGTCGGTCGGTCTGTCGGTCGGTCGGTCGGTCTGTCTGTCCCCCCCTAATAACTTTTGAATGAACATTCCGATTTGGACAAACTTTTTTTTGTTGGAAAGATCTCGGCGAGTACAGCTCATTCCCATATTTGATTTTTTGATTTGAACAATTTTTGGTTCAACTTTGAGCCGTTCAAATAACCGGTCCCGCGATACTAACTTTTTAATGAACAGTCCGATTTGAACAAACTTTTTTTTGTTGGAAAGATTTTTTCAAGGATACTTCATTCCCGTATTTACATTTCCGATTTGAACAATTTTTCATTCAACATTGAACCGCTCAAGCAAGCTGTCACCCCTAATAACTTTTGAGTAAACAGTCCGAAAAAAAAATGACTGACTGTGCAGACGATTTTTTGTTTATTTATTCATTTGTTTTCTTGAATTTATTATTATCATTATTATTATTTTTGGCAGACGATTTTTTTTGTAACAAAAATGTTTCATTCACTAGGGCATTTTATTCTTTATTTATATTTAACAACTGGCAACGGATTAAAAGTGAAATTCGAGACATTTTATCAACGGACGAGTTTTTTTTCTTTTTTTTTCTTTTTTTTTTCTTTCTTTGATAAAATGTGTTTTGATGTACTTTGTACTTTTAATTTTTTTTTGAAAACAATTGAGGAATTTTTCTACGGAAGAACTGTAACAGTTACATTCTTTAAAAGGTGCGACAAAACTTTATTTATTCATTTATTTACTTTTTATGTGTCTATTTCATCTGATGAGAGAGGTATATTTTGCTTTTAAAGGTATGTTTGACATAATTTTTAGTCTTAGATAATCAAGAGAATAATGATCAGATGCTAGAATGCCGATGTCGATGTACGGGAAAGTAGGCTCGTTTAGTTCTTGACAGAACTTCTTGTTACTTTCTCCTTTATTCATCACTTCTCTTTAGCCTTTATAGTACATTTGCATGTTCTCAATGTGTCTATTAGTCTGCGTAAATTGTTTGGGCTGCAAGCAAAATGCTTATACTTCCGACTTTCTATCGCATGCTTCTGTTAACTTTGGCGGTTGCGGTTAACCGAGACGGTCGGGTAGGGGTCCCAAAATCACTTGATACACTGTTAAAAATAAATGTTGTTTTTACAGTATAATACAGCTAATTTTATGGTAATAAACTGAAAAAAATGCTAATTTTACAGCAATAAGCTGTCAAATTGCTAATTTTACAGTTTATTACCGTGCATTTTACAGTTTTAAATTGGAGCCTCGGCTGCCAGTATTATACTGTAAAAACAACTGTTCCTTTTTTGCTGTATATGGAATGATTATGATGCTCAGTTTTTGGGGCAGCAACTTCACCCAAATTTGCTATCTATTTCCTGCCAAAACCAGTGCTAATCGACTTAAATAATAGCGCATTATTCTTACCTGCCATAGTGAGCTTACGCAGACAAATTTTAGGCCTTTATACTATAACTTAGGCCTGGAGATCACGGGCTCTTGGACTATTCATTATCGCGGTTGAAGTCCATTGTTTCAAAGTTTTCTGACCGCAAGTCAAGTAATCTCAAGTTGTTTTTCTTGGTCGTTTATGTTGCTTTCTGTTTGCACTGAAATGTTGTTTTAAGTATTTTTTCAACGTTGCGACAACAATAGAAAGTCAGTATGATATTATTAAACGTAAGAAATAATATTCCCTTCAAAAGTATTCTTTCGCTTTTTTTAATTCTCAGTCAGAAAAGAACACCTGTATGTGCAATAGCACGTTGCACAATCTATTCATAACCCTTCACCACTCCTGCTCTCTCACTGGCTGGATATAACAGAGCATTCCACTAGTTAAAAAAACTATCTCTCATTGATTGACCTATGCTGGTTTTACCAAATTGTTTTTTCCCATAGTATCGATGAAATTGCTTATTTTTTAGCAAAAAATATTCTACGAACTGATAAGAAAGCAATTTGAAAAGTCGAATTAGAATGAATAATTATGATTAAGAGCAAGAATCTGAGAAACTTACGCCAGCATTATGAGGTGATTCATAACAACTCAGATTGTTTCCAAAAATTTACCAAATGTTTATTATCTTATTGAAAGATCAAGTCCAGAATGTTTTGTTCTAAAGTTGAGTTGTTTAGTTTTTATGGATCCCTAAAGGTGAAGGTGCGGCATCAAAAATTAAGCTGATTTTCAAGACATGGAAGTTGCTGTAAGCCAAAACTCTTACCAGGAACTGTTGAACTCCAATTTTCTTTTTATATATGGAATACAGAAGGTTCAAACTTCACAAAATGAATGTTAAATTTGTGGTAAGTTGTTGCCGTAAGGTCAGTGAAGGCCCTCAAAACAAGGCATTTTTGACGTTTTTCAGCATTTTTGAGGTCCAAAAACAGCTTGTACATTTCAATTGCCACGGCAAAAGTAGTGTCGTTTGAAAGGCCAGTGTAAGCACTTTAAAATAATGTATAAATAACCGAGGAAAGTTCAACGTGCTTTTAGTTGCGTAAGGCCGAAATATGAAAAATGTCATATTTTATCGATATTCAAACAATCATAACTTCCTCTGCCGACAACATATTGAAATATTTTTTTTTTTTTGCCAATGTCATACTCTATTCTTTGTCTTAACAGAACAGTTGAGTCCTTTGAGGTGAAATGTTAAAAAATTTTTACAAAAAATGTGCATTTTTTGTAAAAAAAAAATTAAGCATTTCGCCTCAAAGGACTCGACTGTTTTGTTAAGACAAAAAAAAATAGAGTGTGACATTGGCAAAAAAAATAATGTTGCTGGCAGAATAAGTTATGACCGTTTGAATATCGGTAAAATATGACATTTTTCATATATTTCAGCCTTACGCAACCAAAAGCACGTTGAACTTTCCTCGGTTATTTATACATTATTTTAAAGTGCTTACACTGGTATTTCAAACGACACTACTTTTGCCGTGGCAACTGAAATGTAAAAGCTATTTTTGGACCTCAAAAATGCTGAAAAACGTCAAAAATGCCTTGTTTTGAGGGCCTTCACTGATCTTACGGCTACAACTTACCTCAAATTTAACATTCATTTTGTAAAGTTTGAACCTTTCTGTACTCCATATACAAAAAGAAAATTGGAGTTCAACAGTTCCTGGTAAGAGTTTTGGCTCACAGCTACTTCCATGTCTTGAAAATCCGCTTAATTTTTAATGCCGCACCTTCATCTTTAAGGATCCATAAAAACTAAACAGCTCAACTTTAGAACAAAACATTCTGGATTTGGTCTTTCAATAAGATAATAAACATTTGGTAATTTTTTGGAAAAATCTGAGATGTCACGAATCACAGGCGTGACTCTCTCAGATTCTTGCTCTTAATATGGTAGGTACTATGATTTCATTACCAGGCACACATAAACATTCAACAAGATTTTATTTTTAAGTACTGCATGTATATTTACACACACACACACATATCTATCTGTATAAAAATGGACGTATGTATATTTGTATGTCTGTTCCTTATACAAATCCAGTTTTCGTTGGATTTTCATCAAACTTGGCACAGAGGTTTCTTGATGCAGTAGAATTCTCATAGGTGGGGTTTCGAAGTTTAAAAAAATCCAAAAAGTTCAAAATTTAAATTTTTTGTCTCAAAATGGCCATTTTCATTCAGTTTTGAATATATAGAGTACTAGAGATAAGCCTTTAAGCATACAAATTGATAAAATTTAACACATTTAAATATGCGTATTTTCCAACAAAGATTACGATTAACAATTAATTATCAATTTAAGGCTCACCTATTTCATGTTAGCATGAAATAAGTTAAAAACAGTTTTTATGTGCCCATTGGATATAATTCATTCAAATAGTTTTTAGAGCTATGTTGTATTAATAAGCACCCGGGCAACGTCGGGTAATAAGCTAGTATATATATATATTATATATATATATATATTACAGCTCAATAAAATACGGTTCCCATAATAATACACTTATGCCCTCTTTAAGTACAAAACTATTCGTTTTCTTACATCCAACCGTATCTGCAGCATCATCGATCATCTTCCGCCATTTGTCTCTGAAAACAGCATCCATCAAACATTCATTTTCTACAATTGGACGAACATTTTTCCCAAAATACCTTTTTGCCATTTCTCCCAGATCTTCATTAATTGCATTTGCTGTTTCAAAGTTATTACGCGTGACACATTGTTTGTCTTGTTTTTGCTGGACATGTTAGATGTTACCATTAAGTGAATGCACATTATGTTAATGCATTTTGAGAGTAACAATCTATGAGAGATAGTGAACTAGCCATTTTTCAGTTGGTGTTTTGAATAAGATCATTTCTATCCTGAAATATGTCTTTGTAATAATTAACTATTACGAGATAACAATGTTAGAAACACTTTTCAAGTTGGTTCAAAAAATTATTATTTAAAAAAAAATAGTCGACTTTGCTTACTGTATGACTGATCTTTATTTTTTATAATGCATACAGGATGATTATGATAACAGTCCCTTTTTAATACTTTATTAGTTCCACTTGTGGGTTTGTATGCATGTATGTAACTCTGAATAAAAGATAAAATTCACGTTCTTTACAAATATAAAAGTAACATATTTAATACTGTGAAAATACTAAAGACTAAACTATATTGCATGTTGATGTACTAATATTACAAGTGTTTCGGTTTGCTTGTATGTAACTCTAAATGAAAGATAAAATTTACGTTCTTTGCAAAATATAAAATTAATATATTTTTTAATATTCTCAATACTAAAGTCTAAATTATATTATATAAACTATATTACTTATATAACATGTTGATGTATTTATTGTAAGAGCATCTGGAAGCGTATTTTTTAGTTTTTTATACTAATTTAAAGATTATTTGAACGTTGCTTAAAAAGAATCTCTGGTAAAAATAACGTCCAATTTGAATTGAAGTACTTGAAGAAGGGACAAACAGTATGAAATATGAGAAACAAATTAGAATGTTTGAGTTATTCAATGAAATAAAAATGTACTCTGCTCGTTAAGCTTTCTACTACAACGATGAATGCGTTTGCTCTTTAGAAATTAATTCTCTCATTATAGAGCAACGGATTCCAACTCGCAGATGCTGCAGAAAACTCTGTCCAAAAGTAAATTTCCTAGGACCACGACCACCCCTTTGTATTATTTACAGAAAGCTGTAACCAGATCCGAAGGTGATTAAATGCAACATTTTTTCACGAACACACTATATTGTTATTAATTAAGGAACTTTTATAATTACCAGCACAGTCACGTGATCACTAACTACAGACTATCTATACAACGTCCATAGACCTGGCCATAAAATGTTCAGCCGTCATAATGTCGTTGAAATCTCTTTTTCTATGTGATACAAAAAGTATGAAGATTGTTTTGTATGTTGAATGATGTTAAACGTAATTAATACGAAAGTGTTATAGTACTATAGAGGGAGCGGGAGGGTCCAGCGATCAAACTGTCAAAAGGCCCATCTTGACTTTCGGCGGCCCTGATCAAAACTCAAAAGTAAGACACAATTTTAAAGATTTTCAACAGCTTTCAGCAAAAAATAAACAATTCGTTTTTCCTGTTAGTCAAAAAAGTATTTTAAAAAACTAGTTTTTGCATTGCTTCGGTTTAGTACGAATGCTTGAGAACCGATCAGCTAGTTTATCATAAGTCAGGCGATGCAATCTCTGCTTTTTGCGCTACTTTATTGCAAGTAGCAGCAGTAAAGCAAATTATAAAATATAATTACAGAATTTATTTCGGATTAGTGTTGGTGTGATTAGTGTACTCCGGTTCTTTTGATTGGCCCGGTAGTTCATTAAATAGAGGGTTATCCTATAAAGTATCCCATTTGAGGCGGCATTAAGACGGGAGATGCTCGCTTTCGGCTTACCCCTTTATATCTGCATGCCTGAGAATTCAATTTTCACGCTTACCCGTGCGCAAAATGTGGGATTATAAATCAACAACACTGGGCCGGAGTTATGTTTGAAAGGAATGCTGACTTAAGCCTCGGCGATCCGTTGAAACTAGATAGGAGGTGAGATTTATTGCATTGAATTTTGCTAAAGTAGTGTTGTAGCACATGTAACATATAACTTCGCTTAAGAAATAAATTTCCTTTGTGCCGAGAAGCAAAGTTTAAAATTCCAATGTTTTATTACACAAAAATTAAAGATAAATGCAGAAATAAATACCTACATTCGTGCAAAAAATAGTTTTATTGCATAAAACTTGCAGGATACTGCGCGAAACAAAAAAATTCTCTTGTGAAAAAAAAATATAATTAAAAATAACAGCCTTTATTGCACAAAAATTGCAAATAACTATAGAAATAAATGAATATTTTTGTACAAAGACAATAAGTAGGTTCATAAAAACATTTCCACCAAAATCAGGATACAAACTTTAAGAACTAATTAATTAAAGATTATATGACTCATATACATCAATTAATGTATTTCGGATCATTAAGTTCAATCCACTTTTTCAATATTGTGTAACACTTAACGTGAAAAGTATAGTAGCCGCTATTTTAAAAGAGTAGTAACAAATGAAATAGAACCCAGCTAATGACGACGAAAGAACTTTCCCAGATTTGCATTTGCGGTAATCAAAATTGCATTCATTATAATTATGAAAAGATAAACAAAATAGAAGAAATTTACTGCATGGCTTTTTTTTTTTTTTTTTTGGAAAAAAAGTACAGAAGACATGGAATCGGTTTATTGAAAACAAAATAAAAGCAAAGCAAAACACAGACGATTTTATGATCAAAATAAAGAAACGAAAGACTGCGACTTTACTGTTTTCTCCAATATAAGACAGAACTCATAGGAAAAATATTTCCCCCATTCTTAAAAAACATAAACTGAGTCCAGATTGCTCTTCTGAGGCAGGTTAGCTTTCACTTTACCCTACTTTTTTCGAAGTGAAAGTAAAACTTGGCTTTTTTTTTGCTGCATGGGATATAAAATAAATAGATAAATTTAGATGAATTTCTAGGTGCCGTCCCCACCTCCAATCAGTTTTGTCTATATTTCTTCACTGAAAAAAAATTAAAGTGTTGTTTTTACAGTATAGTACTGGCAGTAGAGGTTCCAGTTTAAACATGTAAAATGCACAGTAATAAACTACAAAATTAGCAATTTTACAGTTTATTATTGCAAAGAAGCAATTATACAGTTCATTAACAAATTTTACAGTTTATTGCTACAAAATTATCTGTATTATACTGTAAAAACAACAGTATAATACTGGCAACAGAAGTTTCAGTTTAAAACATTAAGATACACACTAATAAACTGTAAAACTTGCAATTTTACAGTTAATTACTATAAAATTGGCAATTTTACAGTTCATTCTGTAAAATTTGCAATTTTTACAGCTTATTACTGTAAAATTATCAGCATTATACTGTGAAAACAACATTCATTTTTTGCAGTGTTTCAAACAAAGAAAAAAGTCTTAACGTGCACTGATCTATGGAGGTGTTGATGACAAAAAGATTGGCACACACGTTTTTCGTTCTGAAATCTGTTTTTTTTCTTTTCTTTTTTTTTTTTTTTATTTTGACCCAATCAGTTTTTTTAAGCATTCGAAGTAGAGGTCTGCTCATTTTTCACAACCAAACTTTAAACATGAAACGTTCGTACGCTATCTGCTACAGAACAGCACAGCACAGAGTTTGGACTTAAGCCAGGTGCAAAAAAATTCAAAAATTTTCAATGACTCATTGAACCCGGTCTGATGCTGTTAAGACTGTATTTCGCTGAAATGGTACATAAGAGCAATTAATATGTTTTCGCGAATTTGGAAACGAAAACATACTTGTACATTTCAGATTTTTATTCAATCGAAAAATTGATTTTTTCTGCTTCAAATTAACGTATTTAAAACTTTTAAGTACATTAAAAATAGAGCTTTTTTTTTAATTATTTTTTTTGAGCACATAATTTAAATTCTGTCGCTAGCCAAACTCTATTTCTTAATGCTGATCTGCTGCCATTTCCTTTCAGAAGACGATACAAATGCTCAATTAGTCCCCCATCCCCCCTTTAACAATTTCTTTCGTATTTGAATTGACAGCCAGTAGAAGATATGGTCTCTAACAGATTTTAATAGGAGATTAATTTTTAATTTTTGTGAGAGATATAAAAATTAAAATCTATTTTTCAAGAAGATAAAAATTAAAAAAAATATCAGGTGCAATTTTCGCAACAATTGAGCTGCATCAAACAATTTGAAGAAAACAAAGGGTTGAGAGTGTCACTGAGACCCACTTTCGTCCCTACAATTGACATTGGTCTGTGGTAAATTTCTAACGTATTGGCTGTCTCCTTTACAACACAGTAAAGGACTTTCTGGAAACAAGAAAACACCTGCATAAACATTTCACTTTGTTCCTTATTTACCTCACTAGAATGGACTTGGAAAATAATCTACATTATGAGAAATTTACATTTCATAAATATTCAATCAATTCCAAAATAATGTGTAATTAGTTCGATCACATTAATTACACAATATCATTCAGAGGTTACCATTAACTTATTAAATGCAAATCTTTTTGGCAATTTAATATTCAAACGAAGTTTAAAGTCGATAATAATTAATGTTATTTCCTCTTGATAAAAGCAGAGGACTATCTTCTAATGAATCTTCTTTGTTCGAATTAAAGTAAATTTTGTCTCTCCAATCCTCATCGTTTATTTAGATTGGTTCATTACAGATTCAGAGGAGAAAGTAGAATTCCATTATTAGTTAGATCTCGGCTTCGGCAAATGGGAGGAAAATTAAAATGCAAATGAAGATGTTTCTGATTGGTTGGCAGCAACGATGTATAAATTCGAGCGATCGTTACAGTGATTCTATATTGTTCATACGTATTTTATAGAGCCAACTTTTTTAAAGTGTTTCTTTTTAATATTTATATAGATAAAAATGAATGTATGTATACATATTTGTTTGTATGTTTGTTCCTGATACAAATCCATGGTGTTCGTCGGATTTTGAAATTCTAAAATAATCAAAAACGCTCAAAATTTAATTTTTTTTTTGTCTCAAAATGGCCATTTTTCTTTCAACTTTGAATATTTTGAGTGATAGAGATAAGATTTTAAGCATACAAATTGATAAAATTTAACACATTTAAATATGAGCATTTTCCAACAAAAATTACGATAAACAATGAATTATCAATTTAAGGCTCACTTATTTCATTTTAGCATGAAATAAGTTAAACATAATGCAATACCGGGCAACGCCGGGTAATAAGTTAGTGTTTTGTATGCTAAGCCTATTGTTTGTTGAATAACTGTGTTTGTTCTTTCAAACTCGAAAACATTTAATAATGTTGATAGCATTTAAAATGTTGATAGCAATTGAAACTAAAAATAACTAAATGTATAAAAGGACTAATAATCTAATTTTAAAAAGTACCTTAAAATGAGGAAAGGAACGCTTCAAACTAATTATTCTTTCTAGTTTGCTTGGAACTGATGCAGAATAAAAATACAGAGATTGTGGCATTTCATTATACTTGGCTTCTAACTTTGGCGAATATTCGCCAAGTTGTCACCGAATAGCAACCATTTTATAATGTCAATTTTACTTCATAACTTACATTTGATGTGTGTTGAAAGTTTACCTTTATCGTGGCAAAACAAAATCAAATCGAGAAAAAAAAATAGCTTCACTTATGTCGATGTAATTAACGAAAGAGAAAAGAAGTTAACACTGCAGACATATTAAATGATCAAAGGCACACCTTTTTAAAATTGTTCTTCATTCAAAGTTTCTAAGAGCATTATTTATTCAAAGGGTTTCAAGGAATGAAAAAAAAAAAAAAAGAAAGGAGAGAAAAGATAGAAAAGGTTTCCAGCATAGCTATAGAATAGGTGTATTACTATTACTACGACTATTTTTAAAGAGAAAGTACCGAGCAATGTAATATGGTTCAGAAAGGTATCAGAATTTGTAAAGCTTGCGAATAAATGTTTGTACAGCAATGAAAAAAAAAATTGAAGATCACAAGTAAACACATAAATAAATCGCATAAGGAGCAGTGCTGAAAATAAATTGTGTAAATATTTTTCCTTTCTATTCCCAGCATCTGATTTCCTATTTCTCCTGAGGTTTGCTAGGAAATTGCATAAATTTGCATCATAAAAGCTAAAGAAGTCTACCATAAAAGTTTATTTATCTGCGGGTCCTCTAGAAGTTTAAAAGTCTTAAAGATGACCAATAACCGTAAAAAGCATTCGGGAAAAAATGCGGAAAAGGAAACGAATTGCTTTTCAATTCATATGATAAGAGAAGCAACTCTCTCTCTCTCTCTCTCTTTCCTATTCCGAGTCTTCGGTATTTTTTCAAATGGTAATTTCGAATTGGGGCATGTTATAAAAGCTATGGGGTTCCAAAAAGGGAGTGATTTCAAGCGAAACAGTTACAAAATCAGACGATGCACTGAAGGAAATGCATAGATGAAATAGATTTGAGTTATTGTTTTTTTTTTATTTATGTTCCCTTTTTGTTAGAAATTATGTTTAAAAAAAATGTTGTAAAATGGTTTTGATCATAGATGGTTATAAAGCTCGCTTATTTGTATCCAGAAAAACATCTTTTCAATTTTATCATACTTTCACTTGTATAGAAATATTAAACATATGCAAGCACGCAAAAAAGTCACACAATTAACCCTTCACTGCACGATTTTTTATATTTTCATGAAAAAAATCATTTGTTACCTTTTAAATAGCCCTGAGTTCAGGAAAAATAAAGAAAAAAATTAATCTCAAAAATGTGCACCAAAAATGATGTTTTAATTGTTTGTTCTATATATGGCACAAAGCACATATCATATGCTTTGTATACCGATAAGTGTAATAATCTACAATGTGTTTTGTGCCATAAGTGGTATGAACAAATTTTCCACTAAGTATATTTAAACATTTTTCGAACACAGGAAATAATGACTAAGCACACTTCTAACGGAAATGCAGACACTCTTTCTTTGAAAAGCAAGAACTGTAATACCTAGACTAGTGCAACTAACTAGTGCATAAAAATCACACTAAACTGTTATAGCAATGTTCCAGAAGGGGCACAAAGCTCAGTTTAACTGCATTTAAAAATCATAGGAATATATGAGGGTTTATTTGGTTTGTGCCAGATCTGGCACACCGTGAAGTGAAGGGTTAAAATGTATAGCAAATATTTAAAATATTTTCTCACCATAAAAATATAAAAGAACAACAATTTATTTCCCATATTTAGAAAAATGTATTAAAAATATTTTTGCAACACTTGAAAATAATTACCAAACTGTGCACTTCCATAAAATTTAAAATATATTAATTTCATTGCAAAAAGAAAATCGGATTATGAACATATATTTGTTGTGAATATATTTTAATTTAGATCAGGAAGCTCCTTGAACGTCATTTAAATGAGGAAAAGCTAATTACAGTCTTATAAATGTAAGGTAGAGGGATTTCTTCATCTTTTATTTACCTTTCAATAAAAGTATATAAAGAAAAATAATAGATTGCACGTCATCTTAAGAAAAGTACGTAAATAACTCTCTAACAATAAGAAATTTGTTGCGATATCATAAACCGCCATCTATATATTTCATAGAAACCCTTCAGTGTAAAGTATATAAAGAAAAATAATAGATTGCGCGTCATCTTAAGAAAAGTACGTAAATAACTCTCTAAAAACAAGAAATTTGTTGAGATATCATAAACCGCCATCTATATATTTCATAGAAACCCCTCAGTGTTACGTACTATTGCAGTTATCTAGATCTAGAGTCTTAGTGTAATTTCGAATGTGTTATTATTGGCAACTAGGTTAGCACAGTGTCGAAGTTAACTCTGGTACCACTAAATAAAGATTAGTGTGATTTCGTTCAGTGACACCAGTGCATAGTAACATAGCCGCTGTATGATATGAAGCTGGACAGCGATCCTTTTTAAGGAGAAAACTTTCGTCAAATGATTGCTGCCAAAAACGTATCAGCCTCTGTTTCCATTGAGGTTCTCTACACAAACATTTTCAATGCCTTAATACCTTCTTGATATACAGCGTACTGTACCCCCGTTAAATCTGAAATACCTCTATTTTCGCAACCTTTATTCCTAAATGCATAATTTCAATTGCAAAAATTAACAAAATGAGGTACCAAGTTAGGACACTGAAAGTGTGATACGAAAAAGAAATTTAGTGGAAAAATACGAAATGCAACTTTTTTTCCAAACCCTAAGTCCCCTAACAAGCTCCTCTACCGAAACGCTCTATTTAGTGAAATAACCTCCATAGAAAAACTCCATTTCTTTAGCTGAGCTACAATTTCTGAGCGGCAGTGTTTCTGAATAAGATTTTCTGACCCACTCATACTTATGCATTGCTATAAACTGTTAGAATACAGGTAAATATTTTCCTTTCGAAAAACTTGAAATTAAGCCGTATTTCTCTCTCTCTCTCTCTTTTTTTACAAGGACAAGAAACACGAAATACTAGCACTTTTGCGTCTAAATTTCACTTTCCCATACAAATGACGTCCTTTCAAGCGGGCATGCATCTGAACAAAGAAGTGCTTCACTGCGGCGGTGTCCACTTCGGCGATAAACATTCGGACTTAAATGGGATCACGTAACACTGCTATGGGATACGTGCGCGGTGCGTAATTACGCAGGCAAATGCACGGATGGAGATGAAGGATGGGGCCGACGTGATTACTGTGCTTTGATGTCTGACTGCCGAATGTGAGGGCCCATGTTTGCTCAATCTCGACACGTGACGCTCAGGAGTCATAAAGGGGAGGCATGGCTAATGGCTCGATTAGGTATCAAATCGCAATGCAAATCATGTCCAATTAGTCATTTAGATCGCGTTCGGCGAGAGCATTGTTTTCGTTTGGATGCTTTAGAAACTAATAGTCTTTTGATTCAATTTCTGAGAAATTAAAAAAAAAAAGTTTGAAAGATCCCCATCCCCTCCCACTTACATACAGACATACGTCATCGGAACACAGCGTACGTATACTGCCGTGTTAAGCGCAAAAGTGGTATCTACAGACTATCTCTAACTGAAATATTGCGGCTTAAAGTTTTGCGCTTCCACGCATTTGATCCAGGAGATACTTTTTAAGAATTTAAAAACAAATACTTTCTGTTCTCAAAGGACCAGGAAACATTGAATTAAGATAAAATACGTCATAAAGAATTACATGGGAACTATAACTCAATTTTATTAAAAAAGTGCAGATACCACTTATGTGCTTAGCACGGCAGTACAATCAGACTCTGATGAGTTATCTTCCGATTCGATGAAGTTTGAATGATTTCATTTGTTTAAAAAGGGTAAGGAAAACCGGTTTGAGTTACGATAACGATTACTGTTTGACCACGGATGCTATGGAATTAGCAATTTTCCAGGTAAGACGAGTCTATTTGCATGAGGGAGAAAATTAAAAATTTTATTCACGTGTTTGCTCATTTTATTATGTCTCAGCTTAATTTAGAGACTAACCCACATCTGCAAAATCTGGTATCCCTAAAAGCTAATAGATGCGCTCATTCCCGGCTGTAAACCGGATGTTAGCCTTTCCATCTTATTCGTGGTTGGACAGTACTGGAAATGTGCCAAACTAAGAATTTCTTTTCTGAGCCCAATCACAAACAATCCAAGTTCAAGTATAAGTTGCTACGGCCACACTATTGAAAAACGAGGGTCTCGTACGATGTATTTCCATAGCTAGGCTGACAAATGAATTGCATTCATCTTGTTCAACGTCATCAACATACACTGCAAATTTTCATATTGTGAACGTTCATTAAAGAAACGTTCAGATTTTGGAGAGCGAAGCGAGCATGGAGGCGCTTTTCACCTTTACTACAAATCATTGTGTTCGTTTTATTATTATTTTTTTTTCCCAAAATCCTTTTTGCTTTGGGTCATTCCATGTCAAGTGTCCCAAATTTCGAGAAAATCCCCACTCGACCCCCTCCGATTTTGATGAAATTTTTTTTGGATGTACATATAAGACTTGCATGAAACCATACCAAATTATAGCTCTATAACCCTTATGGTTTAGCGTTTAGCCAATAAAAATTATTGAAAAAAGGCCCCTTTTTCGTGTCTTGAAAAAAATGACCAAATCGTCAAGTTTGTGCTTTAATTGCTCGCGACCTAAGACGATTATCAGGCTCAAATTTGGTGATTCTGATCACTGTTTGGACTAGAATAGCCTACTTATGTAACAAAAGCTCCATACACTGTAGATTTTTTGAAATTTGCTGCCAAAGTTGGTAAAAAATCGTATTTTGGCAAATTTTAACCATACGTTATCAGCTTGTATCTACCGAGAGAATGACTTTCTGAAGCTAATTCTTTCCTCGTTTGTAGCCTGATAGTTCGTTCGAAAGGTGTGTAAGTGGCATCTCGATAGCTCAAATAATTGCTGAATTATGCTAGTTGAAATTCCAGTCAAATTTCTCTTTTCTCAATTTTGTCTCAATTTCAAAGGGTAATATCTCAAAAGGGTCATCTTGAATTTCAATTTTCTTTACATCATTGGAAAGAACACACTTTTCTTAACTAAAAAACGTTATTTTTATTTTTGAAACAAACTAGTTTCAAGAGGATATTGCAGTTCAAAAATGTGTACGTCATTCAACGTGAAATCAAAGAAAAAAAGACAGATCTCAAAAGTTGACGTCAATTCGTTCTATTAAAATTTACAGGAGCTATTGTACTTTTGTTCTGATAAAAAAACCTTTTTTAGATGTTTTTGAACTTTAGTTTTTGTGTGCGCATCCGTAAAAACTCAAGAAATGGCAGAAAATAAAGTTTCGTTTTCAACAAAAATAATTATCTTCTTATCACTGCTATAAGAGCTTGAGTCTTTTCCATTGTGTTATTTTTAAGCTCTTGAAACAGAATTTCGGATGTGGCAAGGTGTCATTAACATTTTAAACTCATAAAAAGCATTGTTTCCTTTTCAAAAAAAAAAAAATAAATAAAAATAAAATAAATTAATAAATGAGATAAATAATAAATAAAACAGTTAATATAGTGTGTACGTGATAAAAAATATGTATAATAGGACTGCAGAGCCATTTTTCTAAAAAGCGATAACGAAAGTTTTCGATAGAGTTGAATATTGCAATTATTTCCACCGTGTAAATAAATGATAACAATAGTAATTGAAAATATAAGTAGTAATTCAAAATCCATTCTTTATACTGCAGAGGATGTGTCTAGATATTCAGCCTATGATTGCAATTTGCCCATAAACAAAAATGATGAAAAATAGGAAAATGCTTTTTATGACCTTGAAACATCAATGACCTACAACCTAGCCAAGTGACATATCATCCGAAATTATGTTTCAAGAGCTTAAAAATAACACATAGGAAAAGACTCAAGCTCTTATAGCAGCGATTACAAGATAATTATTTTTCTTAAAAACGAAACTTTATTTTTTGCCATTTCTTGAGATTTTATGGATGCGCACTCAAACACTAAAGTTCAAAAATATCTAATAAAGGGTTTTTTCATCAGAACATAAGTACAATAGCTCCTGCAAATGTTAATAGAACAAATTGACATCAACTTTTGAGGTCTATGTCTTTTTTTTTCTTTGATTTAACGTTGAATGACGTACACATTTTTGATCTGCAATATCTCCTTGAAACTAGTTTGTCTCAAAAATAAAAATAACGTTTTTTAGTTAAGAAAAGTGTGTTCTTCCCAATGATGTAAAGAAAATTGAAATTCAAGATGACCCTTTTGAGATATTGCCCTTTGAAATTGAGACAAAATTGAGAAAAAAGAAATTTGACTGGAATTTCAACTAGCATAATTCAGCAATTATTTGAGCTATCGAGATGCCACTTGCACACCTTTTGGACAAACTATCAGGCTACAAACGAGGAAAGAATTAGCTTCAGAAAGTCATTCTCTCGGTAGATACAAGCTGATAACCTATGGTAAAAATTTGCCAAAATACGATTTTTACCAACTTTGGCAGCAAATTGCAAAAAATCTACAGTATATTGAGCTTTTGTTTTAAAAGTAAGCTATTCTACCCTAAACAGTGATCAGAATCACCAACTTTGAGCCTGATAATCGTCTTAGGTCGCGAGCAATAAAAGCACAAACTTGACGATTTGGTCATTTTTTTCAAGACACGAAAAAAAGGCTTTTTTCAATAATTTTTATTGGCTAAACCATAAGGCTCATGGAGCTATAACTTGATATGGTTTCATGCAAGTCTTATATGTACATCCAAAAAAATTTTCATCAAAATCGGAGGGGGTCGAGTGGGGACGCTTCGTACACTTGACATGGAATGACCCCTATATTATTCAACTTCGCAGAGATGGCTTATGACTCCTCCTTTTTTCAGGATTGTCCATTTTTAGGAAGGGGTGATACGCAGATGAAAATTGAGGAATGGGATTCACAATTGCGGCATTGGTTATAAAGCTTGAATACGTCACCTTGCTTACCTTTAATTGGTCTCCCAGTTTGAGAAATTAGCCAAAGAGGAACCTATTTTAATTTTTGCACAATCGAGAAAGATTTCTCATTGGATACAAGAAAGTAGGTGGGTCTTGGTTTTATATCTTTCCGCAGCCATTGGCCATTGACTGCAGCGCCTCCAACTTTTCATTTAAATTTAAAAACAAAATGGTAACATAAGGGTTGCAATAAAGAAAGCAAAGACTTGTTTTCACTTCCTCGCCAAATGCAGGTGTGGCTCGAAGAACTATTTAATATTTCATAAAACTTATCACTTCGCCAAAATATCGCTAAACTTGCAAATATGACACACTGGAGTTTCTTCCTTCTCTACCTATTTTAAGGAATAGACTCGTTTTATCATTTGATTGACACTGGCCATCTCGTCGCAGTTGTTTTTGCACCGACTTCAAAACTTATGTTTAAATGTAGTGTCGATGGTGTTCAAAGCATAAAATTATTTTTTACTTTTTAGAGCACTTGCCGAGGGAAGTTCCGAAGTCGGTTCAATTTTTTTTTCAAAAATATTTTTATTTTATTCTTTTTAGTGTAAATGTACATATGAAATAAGGTAATGTTTCCATTACAAAACTTCATCTAATTTGCTTAAGTAAATGCTTCATAAAATAAACTATGTAAGGAAAAAAAAAAGAAAGAAAGTATCAACGCGTCTAAAATGTTAAACGATTGACACTAAAAAATAATCCTTGTTATTCTCTGGTATTTATTTGTGTACTAGTTTAATCAAAGGCTAAGTATTAACGGCTTTTCAACTAATTTATATTTCAAAACAACACTAGATTCTCGCGGTTCATAAAATTTTACGACGTATTACGTACGTGGCCTGCTAATGAGTTTCATGTCTGCTTCGGTTGAGCCTTCATTCAACATTTTCATTATCATTATAATAACTGTTTCATATCAATCACGTTTTGTAACAATGGATTTCCTATTTAATCATTTAGGATAAATCGCTTTAAATTTGAGCAAAAATTTGGAGATTTTCCTCATTTTCTTCAGAATTCCTTTATCAAACTTTATGTAAATTAAGACTAATAAAACCAGAAATATTACTAATCAATTAGTACCTGGTACGACTTTCAGTTCGTTGGAGTTCAGGAGAAAAAAGCAGGACATAGAAAGATACTCGGTTTAAAATTTTCAAAAAGACCATAGAAATGAATTTCATTATGCAATCCAGAGAAGCCTAGCGTTCAAAATGGTCATTATTACGATTACTGTGATCCGGATTTCTTTTTCGAAAGATTTCTGCAGGTTCCCGTTATCGAAACCGGACCACGAGGGGATGGGACCAATCGGAAAGAAAGACCTTTCTAACAAAAAGAGAATTTTTGAAATCGGTCCAGGCATCTTCGAGTAATCTAATAACATACAAAAAAAAAATTCTCCGACGAATTGTATAACCTCCTCCTTTGTTGAAGTCGGTTAATAAGTTAAAAGACTAAATTTAAATGCCATTGAAATTATTTCACGCCAGTGTCTGTTCTAAAAGTATAGCATGCTATCTTCTCTTCTCTATCTCTTCTCTACTCTCTACTAATAATAAAGCTGAAGGTGGGTCTGTCTGTCTGTCTGTTACGCGCGTAGCGCCAAAACCGTTCGGTCGATTTTCATGCCACTTGGCACAAAATTAGTTTGTAGCATGTAGTTTTGCACCTCGAAGCGATTTTTCGAAAATTCCATTTCGTTCTTTTTCTATTCGAATTCTTAGCGGAAATTCGATAAAATCAGGAAGAAATATTTCATACACATTTTCAAGTCTTATGTCATTTGAAAGCTTGAAATTTTCTGCACAAAATGACATTTTTTCGAAGTTTCTACGATCATCAGGAGAGCTGTAACAATTGTTTTAAGAATCCCGGAATTCAAGGCTTACCTTCAGTAAAGCAAGCCAAACGATTCTAAATGGAATAGCTCGAGGATAAAATTTGTTTGAAAAGAGAGATGAAATGAATTATTTTATCAACCGAAATCAACTTTTCATGTTGTTACCATGGTTACGTGTTTATACTTATTTTTGTTTCGTTCTTTTTCCAGCGTTGCCAGACGTAGTATTTTTGATACTACGGTTGTATTTTTTCGGCCCAAATAAGGAGCGTAGTATTTTTCTGGCAACCCTGTTTCCAATATACTTTAATGACAATTAAAAGATTTGGCAGTTTTTTTTTTTTTCATTTGCATAGATTTCGCATTTTAGCAATATTGATTTTGGCAACGTTTGGAAACATTAGTATTTTGTAGTATTTTTTAGAGGAGGCGTAGTATTTTTCTGTTTCAATTCTCTGGCATCCCTGTCTTTTTCCCGGTGAAAATGTGCTTTGGGACCCTACTTGGCGCGTTTTCAAAAAGTCACCAAATGGCGCGTTTTTGCGTGTCTCGTGGAATTGAAAGCTCCGAGAGAAACTACGCAAAACAGTCAGGGTTACCACGCTTGGCACGCCTATCGCCCATTTAGCGAGAAAAGGGTACCTAAAGCACAGATTAACCAAATATCGTATCAATTGCGATATTGCATCGTTCTTTTTAAAGTGTTTCATTTCGGAAAATGTATTGTTTTGTTTTTTAAGCTAGGAAAGAAAACTTTCTTCTTCTTTTAAACTTTGGTAAGATTTCTGTTAGTTTCTGTGAGCAACAAAATTGTTCTTATTTCCTCTTTTGGCTTATTTTTGTGCATCTGCCCTTGGGGTTGCATTCGAATGTTCCAAGGGGGTGTTTTACCCCTTTTGTGGAGTAAATCAGTGTTCATTTCAATGCAGACAAAAGTGATATAAGTTGGCACGACCACTTGGCGTTATATTGCCAAGCTTTTGGTCGCCAAGTATTTGCCGCCATTTTGGCGACATATCACAAAGTTGGCGAAAAAAATTGTTTTCTTTTTTTTATTTGGACTCAATTTGGCGCTATTGGCGATATTTTGCGAAAAATCCTCTGAATGATGTTAAAATCGGCGATATTTAGGGGATTAATCATTGTAAAGCATTTTTTATTGCATTGTTTCGTGGCAAACTAGGGATATAAATGTTTGAACTGTTATCTTGCTCACTCCAAGCACTATTTTAGCACTTAAGGCATCTACTAAGAAATTTACACGTAAAAATAAGTAATGTGAGGTCCATACCAGATTTTTATATCATACTTTGAAGGAATTAGGGCCATGCTCCACATCAGCGTAAAACGCGACCGAAACTGAAGGCAGAAACCGAAAATCCGGGTACTTTCCATAGGAACACCATTGAATCCATTTTACGCTTCTGCCTATTTTTTCTGCTTTACGTCGATGTGGAGCATGGCCCTTATAGTTGAATTACAACTAAAATAGAGCATTTTTTCTGCGATATCAATTATTTTACAAATGAACTTTTAATCTTATACCACGGGCAAAGCCGTGCGTGTACCGCTAGTCTCTACTAATAATAAAGCTGAAGGTGTGTCTGTCTTTCTGTCTGTTACGCGCGTAGCGCCAAAACCGTTCGGTCGATTTTCACGCCACTTGGCACAAAATTAGTTTGTAGCATGTAGTTTTGCACCTCGAAGCGATTTTTCGAACATTCCATTTCGTTCTTTTTCTATTCGAATTCTTAGCGGAAATTCGATAAAATAGGGAAGAAATATTTCATACACATTTTCAAGTCTTATGTCATTCGAAAGCTTGAAATTTTCTGCACAAAATGAAGTTTTTTCGAAGTTTCTACGATCATCAAAAGAGCTGTAATAATTGTTTTTAGAATCCCGAAATTCAAGGCTTACCTTCAGTAAAGCAAGCCAAACGATTCTAAAATGGTTCAGCTCGATAATAAAATTTGTTTGAAAAGAAAGATGAAAAGAATAATTTTATCAACGGAAATCAACTTTTCATGTTGTTACCATGGTTACGTGTTCATACCTATTTTTGTTTCGTTCTTCTTCCAGCGTCGCCAGACGTAGTATTTTTGATACTATGGTAATATTTTTTCGGCCCAAATAAGGAGCGTAGTATTTTTCCGGCAACCCTGTTTCCAATATACTAATGACTTAATTAAAAGATTTGGCGGATTTTTTTTTTTTTTTTTTCATTTTCATAGATTTCGCATTTTGGCAACATTGATTTTGGCGACGTTTGGAAACAG
>JAXGGA010005129.1:0-45000 GCA_038373865.1 Uloborus plumipes
CGGAATTTTAACCGGGTTTCGATGACAACCGATCGAAGGTCCTCCGTGTTCAGTAATGGTGACTATGGCGCGTTAACACTAAAAAGACTGAAATTTGCCTTACTCCCAGAAAGACTGAAAATACCTGTATGGCCCTTGCCTCGTTTTAAAATGAATTCTCAATAAATTTTTTCCCCGTTGAGTTCATAGGCCGCATGCTTCTTCTCTAGTGACGAAATGAGAATTAAACCCATAATAATTTCTGTATAATGTTATCTCTGCACGCCAAAACGTAAAGAGTTAGTTTTTCTTTCAAAGAGTGATCTCTCTATTTTTATTCTAAAATACCTTGGGGGCCATCGTGGCTCCTCCCGTATTTCTAGGAGAAAGGTTCAATATTTACACTTCGATGAGGACAATTATTAAAAGATTAAAAAATCATTTAAAAATTATCATATTATGAACACTCAGAAAGACATATTACATTCGGTTTTGGATTTAACTAACAACCAAATGCCCTAGATTCGTTTCCCTAACGTCATTTAAGAAAGCCTAAAATGCGTTTTTAGGACACCAATTTCAAAATATTTTCAAGGGAGGATTTTCACACCTAATCTTTATGTAACCACTAATCTTTCTCTAACTGTACTACCTAAAATAGTCTAAAATTGCTCCTCTATATTTCTAATTTTAAAAATTTCCGGAGGGGTCTTCCTCTCTGAAATAACCTGCGCTAGCGTTTTTAAAATTAAAATATCGTAAGCCTCTGAGAGGTTGCAGGTCCCCGAACCCTTCCTTTCCAGAGGTAGCCTAAAATTGAATTCAATTTAAAATTTCGGGAGGCAAACCATTCTGCTCCTCTATCATTATCAAACATGACCTGAAGTAAAGCTGCACTGTCAAAAAGTTTCCGGAGGGATTCCTCGAATCCTCCCCATTCCCTTAACGTCACCACAGATAGTTTAAAATTGCGGTTGTCAAGCTTTAGTTTCAGAAAATTTCCAAAAGAGGCTCCAAGCCCCTAACGTCATCAAAAGCAGCCTAAAATAAATTTTAATTAAAAAAAAAGTTTCGGATGAAGCTAAAACCTCCACTTCCCTCTTTCATTATCCTTTTGTAAAAATTAAAGTTTTTGCACTACAGTCGTCTTGCCAATAAATTTTGATTGTAAAAAAGAAAAAAAATGCATGGTGTGGGTAGGGGCTAATCCTGGTCATGTGCCCCCCCTCCAAAATTTTAACATATATACGTCACTGTTGCGGTATGATGGTGCTATTTGACTGTATTATAATTGTTGTAACTCCACCATTAATTTCAGAGATGGCGCCATAAGCGAGCAACACAATAACTTTAACCTCGACTTGGCTTTCGTTACTTTGCACTTTTGCGTAGTCGCGTTCTTTTTGTCCTCATGTATGTTATATGTGTTGCTGTGTAATAAAACTTAAAAAAATCTGGTATGGACCCCACACTACTTCCTTTTACGTGTAAATTTCTTAGTAGTTGCCTTAAGTGTTAAAAAAAGTGCTTGGAGTGAGCACGGTAACAATTCAAATATTTACTCCCCTAATCTGCCACGAAACAATGCAAAAAATATTTTGCAATGGTTAATTTTCTAAATATTGCTGATTTTAATATCATTCAGTGAATTTTTCGCAAAATATCGCCAATAGCGCCAAGTTGAACCCAAATTCAAAAAATATTTTTTTCGCCAAATTTGTCGCCAACTTGGCGATATGTCGCCAAGTTGGCGTCAAACACTTGGCGACCAAAAGCTTGGCGACATATAGCCAAGTGATCGCGCCAATTCATATCACTTGAGTCTGCATTGAAATTAACACTGATTTACCCCAAAAAAGGGGTAAAACACCCCTTGGGAACATTCAAATGCAACCACAAGGGGAGGTGCACAACTAGACCATCCTCAGAGCCTACATACCAAGCTAGAAGCTTCTACGGCATATAGTTTTTGAGTTATGCGACCCACATACGCACACACGTACATACAGACGTCACGAGAAAACTCGTCGTAATTAACTTGGGGGTGGTTGAAAAAAAAATTTCGGCTGCTTATATGTTGGTAGGTACATATGCACGTGCTGACAGGTCAAAAAAACTAAGGAATTTTCATTCGGGGGTGAGCAAAATCAAAATTTAGACTCAAATTTGAGTGATTTTTTTTTCGCGATCACAATACTTCCTTTACTACGTAAAAGGAAGTAAAAACTACAAATGGGTCTTTCCTAAAACTTCCGATCCTATCGTGTTCCTACAATAATTGTAAACTACCCGCTCCACCTGCATCGAATGGGGAGGTGCCACGATAAGTGTTCGAAGCAACTTTTTGAGTGGCCCTTCGGATAAGACGAAGATTTTCGTTAGTCTTGTGAAAGTGCAAAAACCAATGTTCGAATTCGCTGGGAGAGTGGGAATTTGATCAATGAGCGGCCACAGCTTTCACGTATCGATTCGGAAAAATCAGAAACTTTATTCGGAAACAAATTGGAAAGTAAATTTTCTCCGGCGAAGTTATTTCCGCTGCTGATGCTGCAACAGCATAAAGTTTGGCGGTTTTTAAAGTTTCGGCCTGTTCGTCATTAACTTTATCTTAAAGAAAATTTATTGATGATGGGACAATTTCTTGTCTCGTTGATTCAAAACGTCTTGAAAATATTGTGACATTGGAATCAACTTTCTCCCTATGTTTACTGGAAGTATCTTCTTTTATGGTCTTCGTCTTCTCGCAAACTTCGAAATCACCGGAATAAGGCCCATTTATCAATAACTCCAGCTTAGTTATGGCAATATTCAAAACT
The DNA here is from genome assembly GCA_038373865.1 of Uloborus plumipes. Taxonomy (NCBI): domain Eukaryota; kingdom Metazoa; phylum Arthropoda; class Arachnida; order Araneae; family Uloboridae; genus Uloborus; species Uloborus plumipes. The sequence continues at coordinate 2,796 of JAXGGA010005129.1, forward strand.
TAAAAAAATTGAGAAACATTGTAGGGAAATGTAGGTGGGCAATTTCATTTGACTGTATGAGCAATTTTATTTGACTCTGTGGGCAATTGCCCCATAAAACCCCCTTAAAATATATGCCCTGAGACATAGGTGCTTAGTCTTAGGCGTCAAAAATTTGGCGACATTGGAACAAATTTTGAAAATTTTTGAGTTGCCAACATCTTCCCAGAAACTACTTATTTGGCGATATCACACATTATTTGGATATTAATACGCTTTCACTTGTGGGTATGTAACTCTGAATAAAAGATAAAATTCACGTTCTTTACAAATATAAAAGTAATATATTTAATACTATTGTTGAAACTAAAGGCTAAACTATATTATTACACGATGTGTTTCAGTTGTTTGTATGTAACGCAGAGTATAGCCGCTGTATATATAGGGGCCTTAACTCAGAGTAAAAGATAAAATTCACGTTCTTTGCAAATATAAAAGTAATATATTTAGTACTATTATCTAATATCTTTAAACGAGCAATTCTTGTATATATATATATATATATATATTTATTTATTTTTCGAATCTCGAAAACGGCTCTAACGATTTCGATCAAAAATAGTTTTAAAATACTTTTTTTCCTCCTCAAGAGTGTTTAGTAAGATATTTCAGGTAAAAAATCAATAAATATGAAACTCATTCTTAAAATATTAAGTTTCGAAACAAAATTACATCTAATATCTTTAGACGAGCAATTCTTGCATATATACATTTCGGATCTCGAAAACGGCTCAAACGATTTTGATAAAATTTTGTATTTAGATAAAGTTTTGGATTTTGTAGTCCGATCGGTAAGTCGTCGGACTCGTAACCGGAGGGTCCCGGCCGATGATATAGAGGAAGCCCAGCTGATCAAAGATCCATAGTCTTCATAAATGGTGGCTGCGGGACTTTAAAAATGTTCGTGGTCATAAAATCCTTCAAGTGAAACGATACCTCAGGGGGATGCTGGGCCAAGGGTCTGCTCGGCCCTTGGGTCTGTTCAAAAATGAACAGAGCGCTCTTCAAGGCCCCATCCCGGTTAAACCACGAGTTGTGGTATGTACGGGGGGAACCTTGGAGTGTCAAGTGAAGTGAAAGTCAAAACCAACTGGACTAAATGCGTACTGGAGAACAGGGACTCTGCATATATTCTCATCAACTCCTCTCGCGCCTTCGGCGCCAAATGAAATGAAATTAGGCGTGATTTTACGGTGAGCATGGATTAACCCTTTGACGCAGAATTTTTATCAACGTATTTTTCATACTTTGTTCATTACTCTGCATTAATTTACGGTAAAATAAGAGTAAAATATTATATTTAGCATTTTAATAATTTTCTGGTTATGTAATACAGCACAGAACAGTGGTGTCCCTTTCTGCGTAAAAGGTAAAATATTCATGGGAAATCGGTGTTTCGTTCAGTGGGACACCGGTGTCCCATTTTTGCTTCAAAATGTTAAATAAGGTTGTGTTTTTTTAAACAAATTACGGCTGTTTTAAATGCGTAATTGCAACCAAAGGCTTAAAAATGCTTTTCAAGTTTATCTAAATAAGTACTTCGCAATTTTAGAAAAAAACACGAGTTTACAAACCTCTTTTTTTTTTTTAAACCGAGTGGGCTCGGTCCCCAGGTACTTAATACTAAAGGATAAAATATATTATATAAACTATGTTACTAAATTACATGTTGATGCATTATAAGTGCATCTAAAAGCGTATTTTTTAGTTTTTTAAAAACTAATTTTAAGACTATTTTAGGATTAGTTTTAATAAAGCAAGCCTTTGTTCAAGATTAAAATTTTCATTAATACAAAAAAAATAGTTAACCCAGTAAAGGGTAGCAAAATTCTCCGCTTGGACAAAAGCAGGTATTACATGGTATCAAAATAGTGAAGAAAAACTAACCCCAAAGAAATAAAAAAGGCAATAAAGGGTAAACAATCCACAGCTCATAGAAGAACATATGTATTACAATTGAAATTTCATTAAAGAACAAAATCATTCGCTAGCTAAATTAAACATCGTTGTAATATACTTAAAAAATCCAAGACAATCCGCAAAATAATTGCATCAAAACATTATAGAACAATAAAAGCTCCAATTAGATGTAAAACATGGAAAAACATTGCGACGAGTAACAGAATATCTTTTGCTTTCGCCACGATAGAATAGCAACAATTCGCCAAGCGCCAATGTACCATTGTTATCAAATTAATCTGCAGTTTTTCGCGAATCGTATTTCATGCATAGACACCTTTCGTGCATTTAGAATGATTTTCCCCAATATTTTTTTCCTGCCAAATGGTAAATGAATAAATGTGGGACAAATTACTGACAGCAGAGACATAGTCTAAAATTGTCTTCTAAGTATTTTTTTTAGCTGCTATATTGATAATTAAAGAATATGCAGGGGGGGGGGAATCCCCCTATCTATCATGAAAAAGTAGGGTTAAAGGACCGTTTCTAAAATGTGCCATCAAAATATAAGTGATGTTTTTGTGTTATAAAGTTTTAAAGTGTGTGCGATTGGTACCTGTACCATCAGTAGATAAAGGGTTAAAAGAGAGAGGAGAGAGGAATTAAAGCGTGAAAGGGGCAGCAGAGAGAGTGGAGAAAAAGAAAACAACTTGGTCAAAAGAGTTTTTCTTGAAAGACTCAGAAACCAGGAGTTCGAGTAGAAAAGTCGACCCGGTTTAAGGCAGACTAGGTACGGCTTCCGTTCTTACGAGTACCATTAAGGTGGAAGTCCGTTTTATGCGCAACATACATGCCATAAGACCCGTCTGTTAAGCAGACAGCCATTCACAACACTCATTCATACAGAGAAAGGAAAAGGACAGTGAGAGAGTGAAAGTACATCCATGCCCGAGCCGGGATTTGAACCCAGGACCTTGTCAAACCAATGAGACCACTAGACAAGGTTGCCGGCGGGAGTATTACTATATTGTCTATAAGTATTTCTGGTTTCAAGAGTTTTATTCGCGCTTCCTTAACCCCACATAGTCCCGTCAATGAATACATTATAGAATGCATGGAATATGCGAGAGTATTCGACTTCAGAATATTGTTAGGGGTAGTTAGGAAGTAAACATACTGAAAGTCCCCGACCTTGAGGGGTGAGCTAAAGGTGGGAGGGAGGGGGGAAGCAAATTTTCGGTTTCTAGAAAAAATCGCGGAAATGGTGGGAAAAATGGGTTCAAAATTAAAATTCAAGCTAAATAAACTTCCTATAACAGTGTTTCTACACATATTTGTCGAATTTTCATTAATTTTCCGGGTGTATGCTGTGAAAAAACGATAATTTTGGGGAAAAACTCGCTATTTTTGTCAAACATTTACGCTTAGTGCCTTCCAAGGTCATTTTCCTTATAAATATTACTAACAAAGTTGTAGAGCTTTAAATTTCCTTCAATTTGATATGCTACTTTGCTACATTTTATTAAACCAATCGAAAGTTATATAGAGTTTCAAACACGCGCCTTCGTGCTAAAAATAGAGTACTTGAAGTTCACAAAAATCAAACTGACGCGAAAAGGGATCGCGCGCTTCCTCTTTTTTCAATGGATTCGAAAATTCTGATTGGCAGTGAAGAAGTTGTTATAGATTACCAGGGCTGCGGAGTCGGAGTCGGAGTCGGAGTCGAAAAGTCGGAGTCGGACTGATTTTGGACCAAAGGAGTCGGAGTCGGAGTCGCTGAAAAACATGTCGACTCCGACTCCGACTCCGACCACCTCCGATTTAGATGAAATTTTATGGAGGTGAAAACATATCTTTGAAAGTAACACATACAAATTTTCAGCGTCAAATATCTAAATCCTAAGCATCTAGGATCATTAAAAAGGGCTTCAAATGGCGGGTCTTTGCAGCAAAAATGCAATGTGTTAAAATAAAGTCTGGCAATTTAACAAGAAAAGGATTAGTTTTGTACGGAGTCAAATGACAAGAGCGGAACTTGTCTATTGCTCGGAGAAAATGGACTTTTTGAGAGGTCACAGTGTCCTCCGAGAATTGAGGTAAATGTGGTGAAATTACCTGCGAGAATTCTTGAGAAAATTGAACTTTTTGAGAGGTCATAATGACCTCTCATGACCTCCTGGGATGCCCCAGCTTGCTATCCCCCCCCTAAAGTGAGTCCTGGCTACGACCATGAATAAAAATGAAACTTTTTAAAATTGACTTAATTTTTCAACCTTTTGTTTAGGGTTTTTCCCTCTTCATATTTAGGTTAATTTTTTTTTTTAAGCAGGAGTCGGGAGTCGGAGTCGGAGTCGAAAGTTTTAAAATCCCGGAGTCGGAGTCGACCATTTTTCCTCCGACTCCGCAGCCTTGTAGATTACTGCAAACATGTCACACAAAGGGGACCCCCCCCTTAATTCTGGTGTTTCAGTTACTGAAATTGTGACTTTGTGGCAAGGGAAAGAGTAAAAAGAAGTTTGACGCCAAGCATTTTTGAATAAAATTATGTTTATAAAAAGGTAGCTTAAGAAAAGTACTAAATGACGAAGGGACTGGTTTTCTTAAAGAAACGAAAGAACTTATACTTGTGTAAGCATTTACTTAATGATCAATAGTTTAACTATACCGTTAACTTATATGTATGCTTTCCCGATTTAACGTTACCCTCGACTTAACAATATTTTTTACAGTCCCTAGGCAATCGTTAGATCGATTTTATACTGTAGGATTTCTTATTCCGTTAATTCATTAATGTAAAAATATATTCCTACGTAGGTTATCCTTTAAATAGATTTCCAACTCCTTCTCTCTGTGTTCTTTTTAAACCTACCATACTTTATTTCAAGCCGTTGATTGTTTTAAGGGGCCTCAGAACCTTCAAAATTTCCGATTTTCTGGGAAAAACATAAGTTATGCATAATTTCATTTCGAACAATTCGATGCCTCACTTCTTACAATACGCAAAAAACTTGTCGTGTTGTCGTAAGAAACCGGAAACTGCTGTCTGTTTGCGTATTGTGCGCCTGGCAGCCACGAACGCTTCCATTTGAAAAAGGGAGATAGGTTTAGGATGAGCACTTCCCGATGCCTTCAGCTTTTGTTCGCTCGCTACTTCCTCGTTGCATTTCCCCCCTATTTCGAGAGAGTCAGAAGAGACTTGGCACGTGCGCAGATTCGACGGAGGTCTCGCGAAAAAATGTTAGACAGTATGCCCAAATGAAATTAATGTTAACAACAGCAGGATGCTTAAACTTCTTTTTCTCAGAAGTCTGTTTTTCGTTTTGCGGCATATCTAAAGAATTTCTCAATATATTTCCATGCAACTTTTTTGTATGTTGTCTGATCAATTTATATAATCTAAACCTCAATTTTACTTGAAACTCAACTTTTCAAAAAAAAAAAAAAAATCTATCAAAATTTTAATAATCTTTGATAATTGAAGGGCTTGGAAGATGAAGGGGTTGTGTGACAAAACCGAAATGGCGAGTAATTAAAATTCAACGTTTTGTTGTTGCAGCTTTTTTGTTTTCTGGTTTTGTCGTTAATTGAGTGTTTGAAGTTGGTCGAATGGCATCTATTTTTTAATGTACGAAATTTTACTTGCTTACGTCTATCCGTTCCTTACCCGTTTTCAGTGGGTATTTTCAAAAAATATAACAGCCCTTTCGTCCTTCAAACCCTTCAATTATGTTTAATATTTCAATCTATATATATAAAGATGACGGTGTTCGTTTGTTTGTAGGTTTGTAACCGCTGGCCAGAAGCCCCCGCAGCACCCACAGACCTAAAACTTGGCCCAAAAATTCGAACGTATCCCCGTGTAATGTACCTCGAAAGCCAAATTTTTAATTTCGAATTAGTTATTTTTAAATTAATTAATTAGTATCATTTTTGGTGTATCCGCCGTAATTGAGGGAGGAAAACCTTCCTCCACCCCATAACATTATATATCGCTGGAAAGGGTTTTTTTTCCTGAAAAAGAAAAGTTTTAGCACGTTTCTGTACGTTAATTAGGAAAGGAGATATTAATTAATCAAATTTAGTCAATTTTCAAGGCTTAACTATGTACGCAGTATTGAAACACTAGGTTCATTTTCCTGATCAGCTGCTCTTTTGTCCCTGAAGTTACTTTGTGGTTAAAATTGTGCGTATAGATTTAAGCCTTGAAAATTTATTCAATTTGATTAATTAATATCTCCTGTTACTTACTTAACTTTCTGTCTCTTATATTTATTTGGCAAATTGATTTAAACTTTAACAAGACTTTAATTGGTATTTAAAAGGTTATGGAGCGCATTTGAACTAAAGGATATAATAATTTTTCTTCAGAGGAGGTTAAAGTGAATTTAAATTTATTAAGTTGACTTCCTCAAAATTCGGTGTTACCGAAAATGTCACAAAGGAACTATTATTGTTAAAAATTTAGGGATGGTTATTCAGTTCCTCTTCGCATTTGGCGTCGTAAAGTTTGCCGACAATCAGGAAATTTACCAAACCTCCCAGCCAGTGAAACACTACTTTCTCCAAATCAAAGAAAAAGAAAACGGTCTGGGAAGGAACAGTAGTTGTTTGCAGTCTAAAGAGTATTTTATTGCATGTTTAAAACATGTATTTAATGCCGCCATCACTAAATTTTTAATAATAATAGTTCCATTCTGACATTTTCTGTAACACCGCTATTCAGTTACTTTTCGTATTTGGCGTCGTAAATTTTGGCAACAATCGTGAATTTTCCAAACTTCCCGGCCAGTGAAATCTTGATTATTTGAGGGTCACTGTTAGATTGTAATCACTTCAAAGAGATGGTACGAAAGACATTATATTTCTTTCCTTTTAATGTTCACATTAAAATCATGGAAGAATGGTTGTGGCTGATCTACCTGATACAGTCGGTTCCCTATGTTAATAAATTTAGATTTGGCGACCAATTTTACATTGAAATTACGGTTAAATCGGTGAATTATATTAAATTTCAAGGGCAATATTGCTGTGGTCGTTGAGAGTTTTCGAAAATCTTGGCTCTACAGTTGTGTCAAAAGTTCCATTGAAACGTAAAAATTTCGCTAACAATAAATAAGTTCGTCACACACACACGAAAAGAAGAAAAAAGTCTTTAAAACTAAAATAATCCTCGCATTGAACACTACAAACTGAAATGGCATTAAAAGTGTTATCAATATATTTTAAAAGGTCGTGGTGCACATTTGAATTAAAGAATATAATAATTTTACTTAAGAGGGTGGAGTGAATTTAAATTTATTCAGTTGACTTTCTTTACATTTTTTGCACGGGCATCGCCGTGCGGGTACTGCTAGTAAAGAAATAATAAAGCTTTAAAAAAATAATTGAGGTTCAGGTCTTGAGGTAGATATCTATCAATACTTTAAAAATAGTAGGATTATGCATACATTTTCCAGAGAGAGAGACTCAAGAGAGTGCACGATATTTTTCAAACGTGAGAAAACAGTGTATTTTACTATTTCTTTTATGTATTACAAAATTTACTGTTTGAATGTATATTATATCATGTATTTATTTTCTACATTTTCAGCTTTAATTTAAATCTAAATGTTTATATATAGCTTTTATATGGAAATTTAGTTACAAGCTTTCAAATAATAGGGATTTTCTGTGTTGCGTTAAATTACAAGAGTTCGTATACCCCTTAAAGTTTGTTTTCCTGTTCGACATAATCTATAACAATGTTCTACAACAATACTATTTCGCTTTAAAATTTAAGCAATGCATGATATCAGAGAAGTGTTACATTATAAGGAAGTATTGTTTAAAAAATCACTTTCTTCAAAACTTCTGAACTGGTAGCATCAAGAGAGTGTGGCTCCTGAAAAAAAAGGTCCGTTCCTAGTTTTTTACCTTGAAAGAAAAAACTTAAGTCCATGGCTGTGTATGGTAAGTAAATGAGTCATAATAACTTCATGATTAAATATTGTAAAAAACGTGAAATATATTTATTTTTTGTGTCGTATTTCATTCCTTCATCTCATTCAATCACGAAACACGACACTCTTGTGTGTCGCGTAAGCTAATGTTCCCATAACGTTAAATGGGAATTCGAGTGAATTTGAGTGATTTTTCACAGCATCTTAACATGTTATTTGAGGTAGTAAGCGAATTCACAATCCTGCAATGAAAAAATAGCAAATCCCAGTAAAGCGATTTAGAAACGAAATGTACCCTACTTGGAATTACACTTTCAAATACGTTATATCCTGATGTGAGAAAGATACATTTACATTAGCTTAAACATCAACGCACATTATGCGAAATCGAAAAAATCGATTCCCTCTTAAAATAACTTATAGTTAGGAAGATTTTGTTTCGCAAATGCTCCCGTAAACGCTTTAACTCGGCTCAAAAGGTTTGATTGCAATTAATGCTCGTCTTAATTTTCATGAAATGTACAACTCAGCTGAAAGTAATATTATTCAAAAGTTAAATGTAAACAAAATAAGAATTGCCATTTCAAATTTAGCAAAATGCTGAAACGAACCAAAATCACGCGAGACTTTCAAAACGAAGCAGGGAATTGCATGCAGTTAATATCTCATTTTGAGATCTAGTAAAATACTGTCACCCATTCTTGGTTACGAAGTTTTCACTAGTTATGTAGTATGATCACTCTTTTTAATGGAAGCAATTAAAACAAAAGCTTTATGCTTAAAAAAAACAATTTTACACGCACGTCAAACCAGATTCGGTAAATGTCTAAGCATTGTGCAAAAAATTTCACAGTTTTTTTATTACAGTGTTTTTCTTTTTTTTAATTTTTTTAATTTTAAAACTTCTGAAAAAAGGAATGAATTTGAGTTTGAACAAGTGGACCAAATAAAATACTTAGGTACCAAAAGTACATGGGTGCAGCAAAACTAAAGAGAAATATCAAGGTTTTTTTGTGGAACTAAAAAATAAAGGCACCTAATGTTTTATCAGGCAAACCAAAGTTTACTATAATTGTAAAACAGTTATATCGACGATTACAAGATAAGAATTTATAATACAAAAGCACAGAATGAAAATAGGCAACGCTTAAAGTAGTAGAGTAATATATCGTGTATCCATAAATATTTTATCCTTTTAATTTAAACTTGAAAAAGCTGTTTCTTAACACCGCATTTCTTCTTTGCTAAAAGAACAGGGTTGATTAGCAAACAGTTTTGGGATGGCAAACTTAGGCAGGGATTCAAGTGAAACAGGCAATCGCAAATTACAATCGCGACTGGAAATGAATTACATTAGAACGTTTCTTGATAAAAACATCGTGACGTCAGCGTGACGTTTGCCTATGAAAAACGAGCTAGATAAAACATCACAGCTTACTTGGCGAATAAGAGGAGATCTCTGAGTGCTTGTGAGCTCTTATTGGCTCCACCCGCAGTGACGTCATGCCAATTTAAGTTGATGATAATGTAATTCACTTCCAGTAGCGATTGCAATTCGAAGCGATCGCAGTGCTGTTTCACTTGAATCCCTGCCATATTTGTCAAGCCCAATCCCAAACGATTCAGAACACATTTACTATTTGATACGGTCGAGTCTCGATAACTGGAAGTCTAGAGTGATTAACTATAAAAGCTTCGAGTTATTGGTAGTTCGAGACATGTGAAATTCCCACATCTTCCTCAAGAGTTTGAGACCCAATAAAAATGTCGAGATAAATGAGTATTGAAGTTACAAAACTTCGACTTATCGAAACTCGAACGTATTTAGCATGGCAGCTTTTGCTGATTCTGCGGAAATTACTTTTCAATGTTTTTGTCTTTTATTGTTTTCAAGGGAATCCATGGATTTTAAGCCCAGTTTCCAGTTTCAGAGACTATGTTGAGAACCTGGTGGCTCATATGACGGTTATGAATCGGCCATTCCATCGAGGAGGGGAATCTGTCGAATCTGATAAATCTATTTCTCCTGAAACCTAACGGTGCCAACAAACGGAGGAATAAGTTTTATGAGATTTCAATGTCCATGTCCACGAACAGGTGAAGGACGTGCCTTGGGCCCGGTAAGTCGAAAATTAAAATTTTGTCTTAGTGTATAGTTCTGGAATGTTGCTGTTGTCTTGTATCTGCTAGGCTGGCAACTTCGGATGCGCTGCTTACAGGGCCGCGCCAAGCCTGATCGGCGCCCTCGTGCAAATGTCTTCTGAGCGCCTTATGCAGTAGCGTTCGATAGTTAACACCAGCATTGATGTTTTATAGACAATTATTTAGAAAAAATAAGTTTCGCTCATGACTTTTTTTTTTAAAGAAAAAAAAAGCGGGAACAACTTGTGTTTTTATCAAACTGAATACATTGATTTCTCAAAGTCCTACCCCCACCCAACCCCCAGCGACGGGCCTGATTTTCGAAAATTGCAGCCAACTCTCAATCATTTCAAACTAATTCTCTATCTTAAATAACACTCCTTTATTACCGTGCCCCAAATAGACTTCATCATTTTACCGTAAATAAATAATTACAAAATTAAAAAATCTGGTATGGGCCCCACACTACTTCCTTTTACGTGTAAATTCCTTAGTAGTTGCCTTAAGTGTCAAAAAAAGTGCTTGGAGTGAGCAAGGTAACAATTCAAATATTTACTCTCCTAATCTGCCACGAAACAATGCAAAAAATATTTTACAATGGTTAATTTTCTAAATATTTGCTGATTTTAATATCATTCAGTGAATTTTTCGCAAAATATCGCCAATAGCGCCAAGTTGAACCCAAATTAAAAAAAAAAAAAAAAAATCGCCAAATTTGTCGCCAACTTGGCGATATGTCGCCAAGTTGGCGTCAAACACTTGGCGACCAAAAGCTTGGCGACATATCGCCAAGTGGTCGCGCCAATTCATATCACTTGAGTCTGCATTGAAATTAACACTGATTTACCCCAAAAAAGGGGTAAAACACCCCCTTGGGAACATTCAAATGCAACCACAAGGGGAGGTGCACAACTAGACCATCCTCAGAGCCTACATACCAAGCTAGAAGTTTCTACGGTATATAGTTTTTGAGTTATGCGAGCCACATACGCACATACATCCGCACATACGTACATACAGACGTCACGAGAAAACTCGTCGTAATTAACTCGGGGGTGGTTGAAAAGGATTTTTCGGCTGCTTATATGTTGGTAGGTACATATGCACGTGCTGACAGGTCGAAAAAACCAGGGCTGCGGAGTCGGAGGAAAAATGGTCGACTCCGACTCCGACTCCGACTCCGGGATTTTAAAACTTTCGACTCCGACTCCGACTCCCGACTCCTGCTTTTTTTATTATTTATTTTTTTTACCCAAATGTGAAGAGGGAAAAACCCAAAACAAAGGTTGAAATGTTAAGTAAATTTTTAAAAGTTTCATTTTTATTCATGGTCGTAGCCAAGACTCACTTTAGGGGGGGGGTAGCAAGCTGGGGTATCCCAGTTGGAGGTCATGGAAGGTCATTGTGACCTCTCAAAAAGTTCGATTTTCTCAAGAATTCTCGCAAGTAATTTCACCACATTTACCGCAATTCTCGGAGGTCACTGTGACCTCCCAAAAAGTTCATTTTCTCCAGAGCAAAAGACAAGTACCGCTCTTTTCATTTGACTCCGTACAAAACTAATCCTTTTCTTGTTAAATTGCCAGACTTTATTTTAACACATTGCGTTTTTACTGCAAATATTTTTTATTCACTTGCATAAGCCCAAACATAGCAATTCGTTTCACAAAGCAGACCCGCCATTTTGAAGCCCTTTTTATTGATCCTAGATGCTTAGGATTTGGATATTGGACGCTGAAAATTTGTATCTGTTAGTTTCAAAGATATGTTTTCACCTCCATAAAATTTCATCCAAATCGGAGGTGGTCGGAGTCGGAGTCGGAGTCGACATGTTTTTCAGCGACTCCGACTCCGACTCCTTTGGTCCAAAATCAGTCCGACTCCGACTCTTCGACTCCGACTCCGACTCCGACTCCGCAGCCCTGGAAAAAACTACTGAACATTCATTCGGGGGTGAGCAAAATCAAAATTTAGACTCAAATTTGAGTGATTTTTTTTTCGCGATCACAATACTTCCTTTACTACGTAAAAGGAAGTAAAAAGTGTGAAGCTGGATAAAAGTCAATGATAATAATTATTATTATAAGTTTTAAATAATCTGCTCGTGCGTGAGGACACACACGACTTTCTTGTTGCAAATAACTAAAAAAATTTTGGGGTAAAAGCAAAACGACGTTTTCGACACGAGCTATACGACACCAAGTGTTAAATGCTCTAGCACCATTGAAAAGGATGCGACTATTCTGTTGTGGAAAAACTGGATAGAATAAAAATTCATAAGCAGAAACATTTGCAAGCTGAAATATGAAAATCGTTACATTAAAAATAAAATATTAATAACCTCTAACACTTTACGTGATACAAATATCGGTAAACATTTCACAAGAAAAATATAGGAATAACTCTGAATTTTAACTACTGCTTATAAAACCAAACTACTACTCGTCAAATACTATTCATGAAAAGTTTTCAGATTCACTTAAATTCCTATCGAGCGTCCTACGTATTCATATAGGACTCTAGTGCAAACAGGGCATCACCTCCGGTTTTTCGAGTAGCCAAAAATCGGAGCATCACAAATATTTAATTTTGGAATACCTAGTACATTTTTACTTCATTTCTCAAAGTTATTTAGAGTTCAATAGCTCCTTTAATATACCATTGTGTTTTGGAAAAGGAAATATTTTAAACATCAAAATTAAAGCAGCTCTAAATATCTCTAGAATTTGCATTTGATAGATAATTAATCACACTTTGTTGTCTGTCAAAATATAACAACAGGGTATTGATTATATTACTGAATTGACGTATAAAGTGGAGGATATTCCCCTTAAAATTGGAAACTGAAATCTTTCCCGAAAACCGGGAACCCGAAAAATCAGGATCATTAAAAGGCATTAAATTTAATATGAAATACAAATGCATTGTCCAAAGGTATTTTATTTTTAATTAAAACAAGAAGTTCTGTCAAGAACTAAACGAGCCTACTTTCCCGTACATCGGCATCGGCATTGTAGCATCTGATCAATATTCTCTTGATTATCTGAAACTAAAAATTATGTCAAACATATCTTTATAGCACGTAAAGCTGATTTCTGAAAGCAAAATATATCCCTCTCATCAGATAAAATAGACACGTAAAAAGTAAATAAACGAGTCAATAAAGTTTTGTCGCACCTTTTAAAGAATGTAACTGTTATAGTTCTTCCGTAGAAAAATTCCACAATCGTTTAAAAAAAAAAAATTAATAAATAAAATAAAAGTACAAAGAACATCAAAACACATTTTATCAAAGGAAAGAAAAAAAACCTTGTTCGTTAATAAAATGTCTCGAATTTTATTTTTAATCCGTTGCCAGTTGTTAAATATAAATAAAGAATAAAATGCTCTCGTGAATGAAAAAATTTTGTTAACAAAAAAAAATCGTCTGATAAAAAAAAAAAAAATAATAATAAATTAAACAGAACAAATAAATAAATAAACGAAAAATCGTCTGCTCAGTCAGTCATTTTTTCTGAGCCTGCATTTCCGCCATGTTTGCGGAGTCGGAGTCGGAATCAGAGTCCTCACAGAAGATTATTCAGAAAAGTACTTTACAATACATTATTTATCAAAACCATTTTCTTACAAAGTTAGTTTGAAGGAAATCCGCCTTGAAGTTCAGAATCAACATTCAATTTAAATTTCTCCGTAGGCGCTCATTTTAAAATTTTTTCTGAACGGTTCATCATTGAACGAAAAATGGTTCAAATTGAAAAGTGAAATATAGGAATGAGCCTCTCCGAGATCTTTCGAACAAAAAAAAAGTTTATTCAATTCGGACGGTTCACTTGAAAGTTATTATGTGGGGAAAGGTTGTTTGAACGGTTCAATGTTGAACAAAAAAAAAAATGTTCAAATTGAAAATTTAAATACGGTAATGAAGCATCCTTGCCGAGACCTTTTGAACAAAAAAAAGTTTGTTTAAATCGGACTGTTCATTCAAAAGTTATTAGGTGTGAGAGCTTGTTTGAACGGTTCAATGTTGAACGAAAAATTGTTCAAATCGGAAATTTAAAAACGGGGATGAAGTATCCTTGCCGAGACCTTTCGAACAAAAAAAAGTTTGTTTAAATCGGACGGTTCACAAAAAGTTTTAGGGGTGAGAGCTTGTTTGAACGGTTCAATGTTGAACGAAAAGTTGTTCAAATCGGAAATTTAAAAACGGGAATGAAGTATTCTTGATAAGATCTTTCGAACAAAAAAAAGTTTATTCAATTCGGACGGTTCACTTAAAAGTTATTAGGTGGGGAAAGGTTGCTTGAACTGTTCAATGTTGAACGAAAAATTGTTCAAATCGGAAATGTAAATGCGGGAATGAAGTATCCTTGAAAAGATCTTTCGAACAAAAAAAAGTTTGTTTAAATCGGACTGTTCATTCAAAAGTTATTAGGTGTGAGAGCTTGTTTGAACGGTTCAATGTTGAACGAAAAATTGTTCAAATCGGAAATTTAAAAACGGGATGAAGTATCCTTGCCGAGACCTTTCGAACAAAAAAAAGTTTGTTTAAATCGGACGGTTCACAAAAAGTTTTAGGGGTGAGAGCTTGTTTGAACGGTTCAATGTTGAACGAAAAGTTGTTCAAATCGGAAATTTAAAAACGGGAATGAAGTATTCTTGATAAGATCTTTCGAACAAAAAAAAGTTTATTCAATTCGGACGGTTCACTTAAAAGTTATTAGGTGGGGAAAGGTTGCTTGAACTGTTCAATGTTGAACGAAAAATTGTTCAAATCGGAAATGTAAATGCGGGAATGAAGTATCCTTGAAAAGATCTTTCGAACAAAAAAAAGTTTGTTTAAATCGGACTGTTCATTCAAAAGTTATTAGGTGTGAGAGCTTGTTTGAACGGTTCAATGTTGAACGAAAAATTGTTCAAATCGGAAATTTAAAAACGGGGATGAAGTATCCTTGCCGAGACCTTTCGAACAAAAAAAAGTTTGTTTAAATCGGACGGTTCACAAAAAGTTTTAGGGGTGAGAGCTTGTTTGAACGGTTCAATGTTGAACGAAAAATTGTTCAAATCGGAAATTTAAAAACGGGAATGAAGTATTCTTGATAAGATCTTTCGAACAAAAAAAAGTTTATTCAATTCGGACGGTTCACTTAAAAGTTATTAGGTGGGGAAAGGTTGCTTGAACTGTTCAATGTTGAACGAAAAATTGTTCAAATCGGAAATGTAAATGCGGGAATGAAGTATCCTTGAAAAGATCTTTCGAACAAAAAAAAGTTTGTTCAAATCGGACTGTTCATTAAAAAGTTAGTATCGCGAGGCAGGTTGTTTGAACGGTTCAAAGTTGAACCAAAAATTGTTCAAATCGAAAAATCAAATATGGGAATGAGCTGTACTCGCCGAGATCTTTCCAACAAAAAAATTTTTGTTCAAATCGGAATGTTCATTCAAAAGTTATTAGGGGGGGGGGGACAGACAGACCGACAGACCGACCGACAGACCGACCGACCGACCGACAGACCGACACACAAATTCCCCATCTCAATACCCTACTTTCAAATTTTTAATTTTTCGATATTTATTTCATTTTTTTGTTTCTTTTTGACTTTTTTTTACTTGGCGATATTTTTTTTTACTTGGCGATATTTTTTGGACTTGGCGATATTTTTCGGACTTGGCGACATTTTTAAGATGCATTAAGCCAATTTTAATGCTTTTTTCGTCTCTTTTATTTTTAAGGGGAAAGTAGGCTAAAAACTAGTGTTTGAAGCAAAGA
Source organism: Uloborus plumipes (assembly GCA_038373865.1). NCBI lineage: Eukaryota > Metazoa > Arthropoda > Arachnida > Araneae > Uloboridae > Uloborus > Uloborus plumipes. The sequence goes on from JAXGGA010005129.1 coordinate 18,582, forward strand.
GGAGATAATCGTGTGATTATGGTCAAATTGTTACTTTTTGAAACTGAAAAGTTTACCTAAACTGCTGTCTATAATATGTAAATATTACGCGCAAGTCAATAACATGCAAATATGCTTACCGTATTTTTTTATGTACGATAACATAAAGCAGTCGAATCACCACGAACAATTGCCAAAATACTAAAATACATTGCATTAGAGAAAATCCTACGTAGTATTAATTAAACGGAATTAAGAAACCTATTGGAAAGCAGAAGATTTGCTTGGACTCTTTTGCTTACAACCTTATAGACATGCTGAAATAGCTTACAATGCGCCTCACTCGGAAGAAAAGTGCATTTACATTCTGCTGAATAGTGCATGTGTTTAAAGTGTAAAAGATTAAGCTTTTGAATAGCTTGTTTAGACACAACAAGGCAATAATTTTTCCTTTATGGGTAGTCAGCTAGAGTTCACTTGTCTCACTGAGCAATATAATTTCATCCCCGAGTTTGTTTTAATGAAAAGTTCAATTTTATTTGGATTTTTTATTTTATTTTTTTTTCCTGTTTGGAGCTTTTTTGGTCGGTAGAGCTCGGCGCCTTTTAGGCTCTGGCGCCCCCGTGCGCCGCACGGCTTCGCACATTGGCTCGGCGCGGCCCTGGCTGCTTCACTTTTTCCAGCGGTGCAGTCAGTTGGTGTAAAGGTTGACTTCCACAATACACACGTGCCATAAGGAACCTTTTACAGGGTTTTAACAATCATTCTCAGTATAACAAGGCATTCACACAAAGAAAGGGCAAGGGCAGAAGAGAGAAAATAAGTCCATGCCGGAGCCGGGATTTGAACCCGAGACCTCCCCATCCGAGTCAGACTTCTTTGACCACTGAACAAGGGGGCCGGTGGGTGGTGATGGTTTAAGGAAAAACAATGAAAATTTGGGATGGTCACCTTGTATTCTCTTAATGTTTTTCACAATCGGGAGCTGCGATATGAAGTTACTCTATGGGTTTCATGTTACTGTAAATGGCTCCTGTCACCCGGAAATGATTTTATTTTTACCTAACCCCATAGGCGGCTCGTACAGGGGGCAAGGGGGGCGACTGCCCCCTCACTTTCAAAAGTAAAGGAGCCTTGCCCCCTCACTTTTCAGAGTTAAAAATTAATGATCGCTTGAAAAATAATTTTTTGCTCGGATGGTTGATTATTTCACTAAAATAAAAGTTGAAAATTCCATAAAATTGAATTTTTCATGTTATTTCATTGGAATGGAACTTTTAATCAGAAGGAGGAAGTCTACAGTGGCCATTCGTGTTGAGTTTTAAAACTATATTCAGCATTTTATAGAGGTCATTTGGATGGTGTTATGCTAAAAGGAGTTAACCCACAAAAACCTGATTTTGAGATAGTGGGCTTTAAAGTCAACAAACTCTGGCAAAAAGCATGGAGCTCTATATCAATATACCAATGATATGTTACCATGAAATGCTGATAGGGCTTAAATATTTTTGCTTAATGTAGAAAGCAACATATTTTACCATCACAGTTGAATAACTCATTTTTTTATGTTTTGTGGGTTAACTCCTTTTTGCATAACACCATCCATTTAAGCAGTAATGTTGAAATCTAATATAGCCAAATGTTGCAACCCTCGCCCCCCCCCCGAAAAAAAAAGAAAAACAGGGTCAGAAGTGATGCCCCGACCCACCACATTTCTTTTGACCCCCCCCCCCCCACCTTTTAGGTGCACCAGCCGCTTAGGCCTAACCCTCCCAAATTTCCTCATTCTCTTCAGACCAAAACAGCATTTAGCACACAACCTTCGCGGGTTTTTGAACTTCGCGCCTTGCACCCATGAAAGGTTTCATTTGAAAAAGGGGTGAGAGGAAAAGGAGGCGCACTTCCGCATACCTTTGTAGAATGTTACTTTGCATTTCTCCTCTATTTTAAGAACATCAGAAGAAAACTACCGCATGCGCAAGTTCGAGGAAGGTCGAGCGATAAAATATCTTACAGTATGTCCCATTTTCTTGGTGGTGCCGTGCATGTGTGTGGGGGGAGGGAGGAAGCCTCGATCGGTAGGGGTCAGACTTGTGAATGGGTTTCGTTACCAGCCAGTCAAAGGTCCTCCGTGTTCAGTAATGGTGACTGAGGCACGTTAACACAGAAAAGACTGAAATTTGCCTCAAACCTAGAAAGAGTGCTCATGTCAGTGGGGGCCTTGCTTTGTTTCAGAATGAATTAGTAATAAATTTTTTTCCGATCAGGTCCGCTGGCCGCACTCCTCTTCTCTAATGACTAAATGAGAATTAAACCCATAATAATTTCTGTATACTGTTATGTCTGCATGCCAAGCAGTAAAGAGTTAGTTTTTCTTTCGAAAAGTATGATTTGTGCAGTCTGGCTGATAGCCAGTCGGCAGTGTTTCGCCTTTTGAATTTGATACGACTGCAAGAATAAGAAGATAATGGTGAAGTTAGAATGACTAGCACTTTTTAATGATACAGTGAGTAGGAAAATGTTCTCTCTTTTTGCTCTAAAATACCTTGGGGGCTACCGTGGCCCCCTGTAAGGGTAGAATTAAGGTTCAATATTTACACTTTGATGACGACAATTGTTAAACTATTAAATAATTAGTTAAAAATGGCCATATTATGGAAATTCAGAAAGTTCCATCACAATCGGTTAGGTTTTTTCGATTTAACTAACAACAAAAAATGCAAGGGCACTTAAAGGTCTTTCTGTCTTTGAAATGCAAAATATGTTCGTGTCAACAAAGTCCCGCCCCGTTCCTAATCAATACTTTTGTGGCTGCTGGACGAGGGATTACTCGGCTCCTGTTCTGAATCAAAAAACTGAGCGTTCCTCAGAGCCCCGTCGAACCCGTGAATCACCTTTTGTGTTTGGTATGGGGAACCTGGAGTACTTGGTTGGACCGGATAGTGATTTTGCCGGATACCGGATATCCGGCTGGTGCTCCTCTGCCATTCACTTATTTACGTCATTTCTTTAAAAATATATTCAATACATTCAAATCAGGGTTGCCAGACGTCCCGGATTTCAAGGGACAGTCCCGTTTTTTAAAATATTGTCCCGCGTCCCGGGAACCTTGATAAGGGATGTCTAAAGTCCCGTATTCTTACTTGAAGCAGTATTTTACAAAACGAAACACTATTTTCAGGAAAAAAAATAAGTAAAACAAAAATGTGAAATAGAATGATAAGAAAACTGATTGAATAATAATATTTTCCTGTTCTGAAGTAATGTTAGGGCCCTGCTCCACATCAGCGTAAAACGCGACCGTAAACCGAAGGCAGAAACAGAAAATCCGGGTACTTTCCATATTAACGGGGGGGGGGGGGGGGGCTATGTAATCCATTTTACGTTTCTGCTTTACGTCAATGTAGAGCAGGGCTCTTAGTGTTCTATTCTTTTAAAACAGAAATTATTGTGACAATCAATTCAACAAACGTTCGTTGCAAAAGTGGTGTATCTCCTTTAGTCCGAGAGCCAGGTGAAAATTTGGTTAATTATTTCCTCTCGATAGATAATTGGCCATACGCATCAGACAACAGTATCATAAAGCCCTATGACCGTCAGCTGCGGCACAGTGGGGGGGATGAGTAGTTGGAACCTCCCACGCTTGAAGAAAAAAAAAAAAATTCAGTCATTTCCTCTCGCCTAAAAATTTACCAGATGATAGCTTATATGTAACTATTGATAAATATATACGTCAGCTGGCTGTATCTCGGTGGAAAAATTGTCAGCTGATACTTTGAAGGTCGTTACGTAGAAGTTAGCTAGAAGCATTTACTGACTCACTGTTCGACAAAAAAAACCTTGAAAATGCTTCTGGTATTTTGAAGGCTGATTCTTATGTAAAATGACCCCCTGAATCCGAATATGACCCCGTTTTCCCCCATCACGTCCCAATTTTTTTTTAAAACGCCCCCTTTTTTTTTTCATTTTTCCTTAGTTTCAGGGCTATTATATTTTTTTTGGAGGGGAAAGGAGCCTTATATTCACCAATAAATTTTTTTGAAGGTCAAGAGAGACTCAAAGTTTAAAATCATGAGCCCCGAGAAAATAATCGGGGAACTTGGGGGAGAAGGGGGGCCTGGCCCCCCAAAATATTTGAAAAATCACCAAAAACGATCTTTTTATTCTAGTTTCTTTAAAAGACCTTTAAAACATTTTTTTCGGTGCAGAACCAGAGTATAGGATCCGCTCCTATGGCTCCTGGGTCAGAAAAAATTTTCACGCTGTAAAATTTAAAAAAAAAATAAAATAATGCTTTAAAAATCGCACTTTGCACTCGAGTTTTAAAGCAGGTCTTCAGCCAAAAAAAAAAAAACAAATTTGTGGCTGATTCTTATGTCAAATGACCCCCTATTTCCAGATATGACCTGTTTCCCTCCTCTACCCCCTCTTTCCAGAGAGTCCCCCCCCCCCAATTCAGAGTCATTTTACTAATTCGGAGGGAAAAGTACATTACGTAACCCGTTAACATAATTCTAAAAGGCAACAGAGGTTCAAAGTTCAAAATCATGTACATGTGTACCAAAAATATAAACTAGGGCGGTATACCTCCCCCTCACCCCCCAAAAAAAAGAAAAGAAAATTCAATACTCTGATTTTTCACAAAAAAAAAAAAAAAGATTTAAACTGTCTCTTAGAAAAACAAGAAAAGAAGATTTTTTTTTTTTGGGGGGGGGGAGGGGTACACCGCCATAGTTTATATTTTTGGTACACATGTACATGATTTTGAACTTTGAACCTCTGTTGCCTTTTAGAATTATGTTAACGGGTTACGTAATGTACTTTTCCCCTCCGAATTAGTAAAATGACTCTGAATTGGGGGGGGGGACTCTCTGGAAAGAGGGGGTGGAGGGGGGAAACTGAGGTCATATTTGGAAATAGGGAGTCATTTGACATAAGAATCAGCCACAATGTTGTTTTTTTTTTTTTGGCTGAAGACCTGCTTTAAAACTTGAGTGCAAAGTGCGATTTTTAAAGCATTATTTTATTTTTTTTTTTAAATTTTACAGCGTGAAAATTTTTTCTGACCCAGGAGCCATAGGAGCGGATCCTATACTCTGGTTCTGCACCGAAAAAAATGTTTTAAAGGTCTTTTTAAAGAAACTAGAATAAAAAGATCGTTTTTGGTGATTTTTCAAATATTTTGGGGGCCAGGCCCCCCTTCTCCCCCCAAGTTCCCGATTATTTTCTCGGGGCTCATGATTTTAAACTTTGAGTCTCTCTTGACCTTCAAAAAAATTTATTGGTGAATATAAGGCTCCTTTCCCCTCCAAAAAAAAATATTATAGCCCTGAAACTAAGGAAAAATGAAAAAAAAGGGGGCGTTTTAAAAAAAATTGGGACGTGATGGGGGAAAACGGGGTCATAATCGGATTCAGGGGGTCAAATTACATAAGAATCAGCCTTCAAAATACCAGAAGCATTTTCAAGGTTTTTTTTTGTCGAACAGTGAGTCAGTAAATGCTTCTAGCTAACTTCTACGTAACGACCTTCAAAGTATCAGCTGACAATTTTTCCACCGAGATACAGCCAGCTGACGCATATATTTATCAATAGTTACATATAAGCTATCATCTGGTAAATTTTTAGGCGAGAGGAAATGACTGAATTTTTTTTTTTTTCTTCAAGCGTGGGAGGTTCCAACTGCTTATCCCCCCCACCGAGCCTCAGCTGACATTCACGAGGCTTCATAGTTCGATTTTCTGCTGCGTTTTACTAATTATCACTTGAGAGGAACTTGGTCATATATATCTGTTACTGGCTCTCGGACTACTTGTAAATGATCTACTATGCCTCATTAAAGAAAAAGAACTCAAATTTTCAATTATGACAGAAATATATGTGCTCAGTTACTATTAGTCACTAGATTTTTTTTGGATAATTATTATGTTATAATAATTGACAAAACTGCAGTTTTTCCACAAAAGATATTGAATATTGATTTTTTTTAAGTTGTTTTAATTTAACTTCCTATAGTGAGTTCAAGTAGTAAGGTTTAATTCTATGTCTACTCAATTGTAATCAAAATTTTCGTTAATGACTCATTAAAATTATTTTGCATTCAAATTTCCCCATTGGTAAGTCTAGCTTTTTGAAAAAGTACATACTAAGCATTAGTCATCAGTAGAAGCGACTGTTATGGGTTTCACGTCAAGACGGGACCGTCATTTGAGACATCAGGACTGGTGGCTCCCCCTGGTTCTGGGAAATTAATGTAATTACATATGAGTGGGTGGATCTTGCGCTGTTTTTTTTTTTTTTTTTGGTATAATTTACATTGAAATTAGGTATAATTTACCTTTTGTCCCCCTCCCCCCACAACGGCAAAATTTGAAATGACGGGGCTGCGTTAGGAAAAAGGGGGTTAATAACAGGGAAATACGAATTTTCCCAATAATTAGTGTTAAAACTTTTTCCAATAATATCAATGACGAAAAATAGCTGTGCAATGGTAAAAAATGAAGTTTTTATTCATGTGATCATGGTGTATTTTTTTTCGAAACGTTTAACCCTCGTGGGTTCCTTGGGGTCATATGTGACCCCAATTCAATTTCTGTTTAATATATCTTGTTAATATCCCATTTGTTTTTAATGTCATTTTGTGGCTTTTATTCTTCTAGTTTTCTATTCAAAATAATGCTATTATTGTATTTTATTTTTCCCGAATTGCATTTTTTGCACACAAGACCCTTGGGGTCACTTCCCCAGAATGCCAAAAAAAGAGGACATTGTAACTTTTGTCCAAGAGAACTGGACAGAAAATGCATCGAAAAATGTCATAAGTGTTTGAAATTCACTTGCAAAAAATAATGTTTTTTCAGGTCTAACAGTTGTAAATAAATCTACAGTTATTGTAAGTTTTGCTCTAAAATTTTAATTTTTAATGCATAGACTAAATTTTACTTTGATTGTGTCCTTTTATTTTTATTTTTTCAGCATTAAAAAGTGTGTGAACTGAAATAATGCATGTAACATTCAATGATCATAATAAATTAGGGTGAGTTCTGGTAAGTGCGTACCCTTTTTTTCAAAGTTCATGTTCTCAAGGATGCTGCTCTGTTGAAAAATCTTGTACACTTACAATTTTTTTTTAGTTTTCTTTCCAGATCCTTTACAAAGATTTTCAAGCATATAATATGTCAAATAAACCATAAGCATAGGTTTTGTGACCTAGTTTATGACACCTATTCTAAGGTACGCACTTTCCCTACCTAGCGGGGTAAGTGCGTCCACCTTAAATTATGTGAATATGAGCAGAAAAAAACTTCTGGCACATATTAAATATGTTAGGTAGTTGCCTTGGGATAATTCCTAATACTAGAGATCAGTACTTGCTTGCATGGCTGAAACGTAATCAGTGATATTCCACGTGTCTTGCGAACATCTGTGATTTGAAGATTGAGAGAATTGTGTTTGTGATTCTTCCTCTGTCCTTTTAATAAGACCAAGTGAGCAAATGTAAGCTGTTTTTATTTAGTAATAATCACTTATAGTATACATAGTTTATTTTGGTTTAATACATTAACCAGTCTGTGTTTAAGCCAGGGTTCGCACTTACCCCTTCTTCAATGTAAGATGAGACATGTGCGTCCAATAACGTTGCTGTAAGTGCGTACCCTTGTGATTTTCTTTAATTCTATTTGTATGGTAGATCGTTAGGTGACCTGAGTGAACAATTCGCTTTTTTTCTTTTTTTTTTTATAATAAATACGGTTTTAAAATATTTTTCTTATTAGAATCAGCAGCAGTAAGAAAAAACACAAAATAAAGAGCAAAAAATAAATAAATAAATAATAATAATAATAATTGATCATGATATGATACTTGTACTTCTTTTTTCCTTGTACGTTGAAATAGTTTTTCACAAGGTGTTTTTAATTTTCTTAAATACGATTTTTTCATTACTCCACCTTCGCTTTTTGAATCAGTTGGTTCCTTATTTAGTGTTTCACTTAATTTCATTGCTTCATTTGTCATTCTGGTTTAAATTAAGAATAGCTTATGATCGCTATTTTCAACGAAAAATTTACTAACTGATATCTAAAAGCCAATATATTTCAGAGGTAATGAATAAATTTGAAATCTTATGCCGCATTCAATGCAAATATAAATACTTGATGGAAATTACGTCGGATTTATAATCGGCTTATAACAGAGTTATAAGCAAAATTAAAGATGAATTACGATAGTCGGATTTTCCACGTAATGGTACACACGTGCCTCATTATAATGATACGCATTTGCTCCGCATAATAGTACGCATATGCCTCTTGATAGTGGTACGCACTTTCCCCATCATAAAGGTACGCACTTACCCCCACCTTACTTTAAAGAAAGGGAAAGTGCGTACCGTCATATAAACAAATTTTAGTTAGAGTATTTGATCAAAATACCCCATGTATATTATTAGTAGCTATTACTCAAAAGAAACAACTTGCATTTCTTGACTTCAATTGCTTGGTATGAATACAAGAGAAACTGAAACAAAACCTTCTCAATCTTTACTTCAGAGTTTTTTTGAAGACATTTAAGTTGTCTCTGATTGTGTTTCGTCTATTGAATCCTGACCTGAATTCTACCTATTGAAATTATCATTAGACAGTTATCTAACATAGTCGATGTGTTGCAGAAGCCATTTCAGGACAGTATTCATTAAATTCCCAGTGGACGCACTTACCCCGTGGACGCACTTACCAGAACTCACCCTAATTAAAGGAAACATTGGGGTCGTTTTTGACCCCAAGGGTCTTGAGTGTAACTGAAATGGGAGGGACCCACGAGAGTTAATATTAAAGTCAAGGTTGTAAAAATTCAACCTTTAGAATTCATCTCTCAATCCCTCCCCTCCCCACCTGTCCCGTATTTACAGTTCTTAAATCTGGAAACTCTGGTAGCAACATAACTACTTCATCTTTAAACTTGCCAGTCAAAATGATTGCCTCAGTAATGTTCCCGGTGATTTTTTGATAACTAAACGCGTACCACTGCATAATCTCGGTAGATTTAAATTACGTAGAAGAACTATGGGTGAACCAATTTTTAACCGCAGAATATGTTGTGGCATTCCGGGTATGTTTAAAGAATTTTAGCCAAGAATACAGAAAAGCTGGTAGCTAAATAGATAATTTGCAATAAAAAATATATTGCGGTCCTAAATTGAGATAAAAAAACTATCCTATCATTTAAGTTGGACCAAACTGAAACTGCGTGCAAAATTTGGTTAAAATCGGTTCAGTAGCTAAGAAGTCCATTGGACACAAACACAGGGACACGTAATTTTTATATATTAAGATTTATAGTATTTGGAGCGATAACAATTAAATTTTTTCTCTAGAAATTATCTAAGGGCTAAAAACAGAGTCCCCTGGCTGTCCCAATCGTATTGTCTAACACTTCAACTTAATTTTTCAAAAATACTATTAACACGACATAAACATGGTAATTAATGTCTCAAAATAGAATAATTAAACTATATTTTTCTTACGAAATAAGGTCTAAGTATTTCCAAAACTTAATATTGTCATGTAAGTTATGTCCGGAGTTTTTTCAAACAGTCCCCTGTCACGAAATCAAAGCATCCATAGAAAAAATCTGTTACTCTTGCAAATGGTTTTTGGCATGAAGTTTAAAGTAATCAGTGTGAATTGCCGATAACTGTGTTGACACTTTTTTTAGTTCGAGAGCCACATTTGTGCTGAAAGTATGCATCGTGATCGTCGCGAAAACATTCCGCTGGGAAGTGATTTTATTAATATCAAGTAGTTTAATTATTAAACATATTAGTTATTATGCGAGTGATTTGTAGGTAGTTTCGAAACTAATTATGTTCCAATAGTTTTGCAGATATTACGCGACAAAGTGCAAATACAGTCCCTTAGCACAGTCTCCTGCCTAGTTATACTAGGCAGGGGACTTACCCCCTATCATGATTTACCAGTAAAACACTTCATTTGGCCCTCTTTTGAACCAAAGTAATAGATTCATTTTCTGAGCAATCTATATCTATAAAAATGGATGTATACTTGTATGTTTGCTTGTATACTTGTTCTCTATACAAATCCACAGTTTGCGTCAGATTTTCATCAAACTTGACACAGAGGTTCCTTGATGCCCTAGAATTCTCATAGGCGGGGTCTTGAAATTTTAAAAAATCTAAAAAGCTCAAATTCAAGTTTTTTGTCAAAAAATGACCCTTTTATAGGAATCTAGCCTATTATTAGGCTTATTTTTTTAATCGACATGAGCCTTTAGGTTACAAATTGATAAAATTTATGGTATTTAAATATTAGCATTTTCCAACAAAGATTAAAATTAAAACAATGAATTTTCATTTCAAGGCTCACCTATTTCATTTTAGCATGAAATAAGTCAAAAACAATTGTAATTCATACTAGTTACGGATTCCGGGCTGTTGTGCCGTGGTCTGGATGACTTTAATCCATACGTTTCAATCGCAACTGCGGCGATCATCTTCAGTGGGTGTCGTTGATTTATTTGGCGACTGATGCGAAATTTCGAACTGCTGCAAGATTTTAAATTGAAAACGCAGCGAATTCTACTTTCCGGCTCGGGATTGACAGATGACTGGATGCCAAAGCTTGTTAACTTTTACTTCTTCCTCCTTCTTGTTAAAATTATTTGGGTGTTTGAAAATTTCAATCGCCTCTCTATGCAATCTGGGGAAAAAATTTGAAGTCCGTGAAATTATTTTGGCCTCATTGAATTTTATATCATGTATTCCATTACTGAAAGTGTGCTCCGCGATCGCCGACTTTTCAGTCTGACCCAGCCGGCAATTTCTCTGATGCTCTTTGATTCTTGTATTAACACTCCGTTTTGTCGTCCCGATATAAACTAACCCACAGGAACAGGGATCTTATAAACTCCTGCGGCGGACAACGGGTCTCTAGCATCTTTCACTGAACGCAGCAGGTCGCTGACTCTATTGGAGGGCTTGAAAACCGTCTTAATATTATGTCGACGTTTACGTCGACTCCGTCCGTGAAAGCTTTCATTCTTAAATTGTAATTCATGTTCTCATTTGGCGCAAAATATGTATGATACAGAAATTTTTTTTCTTATCCTCCTATCAGAGGAATTATGCAAAACCATGGATTAAAAGCCATGTTTCGCTTTTAGCTGGTGCTATTTTTCTGTGAACTTTCCGTGATAATTAAGTTCTTTTGGGAGTTTGTACCTGGAACTTTTTGTACAACCATTTATATTTATATACCCAAACCTATATATTTTTATATACCCAAATAAGAATAGAATTCTTCCAATTTTTTTTTCTTTTCTGAATGCTATGTTGTATTAATACGCACCCGGGCAACGCCGGGTATAAAGCTAGCAGTATTATAATTATACGAGCATTTCAAAAAACCATGCCGGACAGAATACAGAATCCGTGTGGAAAATGACGAGTTTACAGAGAATCGCCCGTATTTCAATTAAAAAGCATTTCTTAAAATTTTAATTTTTCGTAAGTTCAAAATTATTTTGAACATTGACAAATTATAAACGCTCACTGGTATTGAAATTAAACTTTTATTTGACAGTAACTACCTGTTCTTACCCCCCCCATCAATATTACTCATGTTTGTGAGACCTATTACAGGGTAAATTAAAATAAAAACTTTAACATGTGTTCCGATTGACCCCTATCAGCGGGGTGATTCGGAACGTCCCTTTATTCCTATATATATATATATATATATATATATATATATATATATATATATATAAGATAATTGTACAAAATGTATTGTCTTTGCTTGGAATATCAAAAGTAAAGCAAAACCGAAGTTTTTACTCAAAAAATCAAATTAAAAAAATCCTTAACTGCTTTTTTTACAATCAAAGCTGAAAAGTGTACCAATTCACCCCATTTTACGGTACTGTTTAAAGGTACATTATACAGGGTGTCCACTCCAATCGTGGACCAATAGCTAATTTCTAAACCGTTAGAGATAAGCATATAGTTTATTTAGGAAAAAATCTCCAAATTACGAAAGGAATTTTTGGTCTATTCAATGTTTTTCAAAAAATCAAATTTTGAAAGAGTTACGAAATTTAAATTTGTATACAGCCCCCCAGTCCTATCAATCATATTTAGTAAAACATTCTTGACACTGTAACGTTTAAAACTAAAAAAAAAAATCACTCTTCTACCACAAAAATTGACCGAGTTATGACGTTTTGAAAAATCAATATTTTGCATTGTTTCATGACGTCATCGAGGGAGCGATCTCTCAATGACGTCATGAAACAATGCAAAATCTCTTGCGTAAATCTTTCAAAATTTGATTTTTTGAAAAACATTGAATAGACCAAAAATTCCTTTCGTAATTTGGAGATTTTTTCCTAAATAAACTATATGCTTATCTCTAACGGTTTAGAAATTAGCTATTGGTCCACGATTGGAGTGGACACCCTGTATTATGTATTATGTGTAAGATTTTCAGCTTTAATTTAAATCTAAAAGTTTAAGTATAGCTTTTATAGAAATTTAGTTACAAGCTTTTAAATAATGGGTATTTGCTGTGTCGCGTTTAAATTTTAAGAGTCCTTAGGCCCCTAAAAGTTTCTTTTCCTGTTCAACATATTCTGTAACAATGTGCTACACTGCTACAACAATACTGCTATTTCGCTTTAAAATCTAAACAATGCCTGATGCCATAGAATATTACACTGTTAAGAAATATTGTTTAAAGAATCATTTTCGTCAAAACTTCCGAGCTAGGAGCAGCAAAAGACTTCAGCTCGTGCACAAAAGTCCTTCTCCAGTTTTTGCGTGGATAGAAAAGACCAAGTCCGTGGCTGTTTAATGTGAGTTCCTTTGGCATAATCACTTCTTGATTAAATTTTGTACGAAACCACGAAATATATTCCTTTTTTTGTACTATATTTCATTCTTCCATCGCATGCAATCGCGATTGACAACAATCTTGTGTCGCGCGACCGAATGGTTCCATGGAATGCAAATAGGGATGCAAGTGAATAGAGTGACCTTTCGCATCGTCTTAACATGTTACTTGAAAGTCTGCGAGGAAAAACAATTGCAGAGGAAATAGCAATTCCTGATAGACAGATTTAGAATCAAAATGTTATCTTACTTGACATTAAACTTTCAAATACGTTATATATGATGTGAAAAAGATAGGTTTCAAATGTACCTTAGCTTAAACAGCAACGAACATTATGTCCATCGAAAAAATGGATTACTTCTTATATTCTTTGATGTCTTTCAGTTAGCAAGTTTATGTTTTGCAAACGCTCAAAGAAACACTTTAACTACACTCAAAAACTTCGTTTGTATTACAATTTATTACGCGTTTTAATTTTCATGCGATACACAAACCAGCTAAAATTAACGTTGTTCAAAAGCTAAAGGTAAATAAAAGATGCATTGCCATTTCAAATTTCGCAAAATACTGAAACAAATCTTGTAAATCACGCGAGACTTTCAGAAACGAAACAGAATTGCGTGCAGTTAATAACTCATTTTGAGATCTAGTAAAAGGCTATCCCCCGTTCTTGATTATATATAAGTAGTTTTCAGGATCGATTTTTATCTATTGCAAAAATCTTTAAAACACAGGCTCTTTATTAGTCGTTTATTTATTTTATTTCTTACTAGCAGTACCCGCACGGCGATGCCCGTGCAACAAATGTAAAGGAAGTTAACTAAATAAAGTTTAATTCACTCTAACCCTCTAAAGTAAAATTATTACATTTGATTCAAATGTGCTCCCCAACCTTTTGAATTCCACTAAAAGTCATATTAAAGTTTAAATCAATTCGCCAAATAAACGTTTCAATGGAACTTTTGAGATAACTGTAGTGGCAAGATTTTCGAAAACTCTCAACGAACACAGCAATTTTGCCCTTGAAGTTTAACATAATCCACCGATTTAACCGTAATTTCAATGTAAAATTGGTCGCCAAATTTAAATTTATTAACATAGGGAACCGATTGTGTCAGGTAGCTCAGCCTCAACCATTCTTCCATGATTTTAATGTGAACATTAAAAGGCAAGAAATATAATGTCTTTCGCACCATCTCTTTGAAGTGAATACAATCTATAACAGTAACCCTCAAATAAGCAAGATTTCCCTGGCTGGGAGGTTTGGTAAATTTCCAGATTGTTGCCAAACTTTACGACGCCAAATACGAAGAGTAACTTCATAGCGGTGTTACCGAAAATGTCAGAATGGAACTATTAAAAATTTAGGTTTGGCGACATTATATACATGTTTTAAACATGCAATAAAATACTTTTTAGACTGAAAACAACTACTGTTCCTTCACAGAGCGTTTTCATTTTCTTTAATTTGGAGAAAGAAGTGTTTCACTGGCTGGGAGGTTTGGTAAATATCCCTATTGTTGCCAAACTTTACCACGCCAAATACGAAGAGTAGCTGATAGCCATCGCTATTTTTTTAACAATAATAGTTCCATTCTGACATTTTTGGTAACACCAAATTTTGAGGAATTCAACTGAATAAATTTAAATTCCCTCCGACCCCTCTGAACTAAAATTATTATATCCTTTAGTTCAAATGCGCTTCATCTTTTAAACTCCACTTAAAGTCATGTTAAAGTTTAAATCAATTCGCCAAATAAATCAAAAAGACAGAAAATTAAGAAAGAAATAAGAGATATTAAGCATTCAAATTGAATAAATTTTCAAGGCTTAAATCTATACGCACAATTTTAACCACAAAGTAACTTCAAGGACAAAAGAGCAGCTAATCAGGAAAATGGACCTAGTACCATAGTTGAGCGTACATAGTTAAGCCTTGAAAATTGACTAAATTTGATTAATTAATATCTCCTGTCCTAATTAACGGACAGAAACGTGCTAAAACTTTTCTTTTTCAGAAAAAAAAACCCTTTCCAACGATATATAATGTTTTGGGGTGGGGGAAGGTTTTCCCCCCTCAATTATGGCGGATACACCAAAAATGAGACTAATTAATTAATTTAAAAATAACTAATTCGAAATTAAAAATTTGGGCTTCGAGGTGCACGAGGGCGGGGTACGTTCGAATTTTTGAGCCAAGTTTCAGGTCTGTGGGTGCTGCGGGGGCTTCTGGCCAGCGGTTACAAACATACAGACAAACGAACACCGTCATCTTTATATATATAGATTTCATAGAGTTTCGAATCCAAAATAGTTTCTTGGTCCGTTTAGAACTACAAAATATTGCCGAGGAAAGTAGGCGGCGATGAAAGTAGTAGAGTAAGACCAGTGGTTGGAAAAACTACATATTTTTTGTAGCGAACTACAACTACAATTACTTTCTTATAAATGTAGTTAACTACAGCTACAACTACTTTTTTTTAAATGTAGCGCGCTACACTACTTTTGAAATGTAGTTACTACTTCGCTATTTTTAAAAAATAAATAAATAAAAAAAATACAACCTTTGAAAATTGAACGAAAAATTTTGAAATGTGGTTTATATTAAGATAGATTGGGGGAAGAAGCCGTTTTGGCGAAGATGCCATATCATGTGTTTCACCCACAAGCATTAAAAAAAACAAAAAAAAAAAAAAAAAAAAACAGCTTGTCTTTTTTTTTTAAATCACTTTTTGCTCCAATTTGTCCTTTTAAGTCATTTTTACAATTTACGAATATTCGCGCCAAGGAAGCATTCAACAGTTGACAGGTTGAAAAAATCAGCTTTCAAATATTCAGTAATTTCATGACAGCGAGTAGTTAATTCAGGAAATTCTGGAAATTTATCAAACATTCATTATTTTTCTTGCCAAGCTCTATTCAATGCGAATATTGGCGGAATATAAAAATTACGATGCCAACCAAATCAATGATTTGCACCGGCCAGATTGGATGTTGTTTCTTTCTTTCCTTCTTTTTTTTCTTTATTATGTTTTTTAAAGAAAAATATAAAAGTTTGTTTCCAGAAATCGCTACAAACTACTATTTTTTTGTATCGCGCTACTCACTACTCTACTTTTTTCGAAAAGTAGTGCGCTACACTACAAACTACTGAAAAATGTAGCTTCTACAGTAGTTTCGCTACTTGTAGCGCGCTACTTCCGACCACTGAGTAAGACATAGTTCATTCATAAGTATTTTACCTTTTTAAGTTAAACTTGAAAAGCTTTTCTTTAACAAGACATTTCTTTGATAAAAGAACAGGATTGATCAGCTAACATTTTTGAGATGCCAAACGTATTCCCAAGAGTGGATCCAGAAAATTTTCTATGGAGAGGCAATTGATTTTTATTACTTTCCTTTTAACTTAAATACTGGTTAGCAAATATTGATCACAAACATTTCAGACTTCAATTCTGAAACATTTCTGGTGGAGAGCTCAAAAACTCATCTTCCCAACCTCATTAAACCTAGTCCAAACTTACGTTTTTTGAACTTCAATATAGGGGCGATTCTCTGTAAACTCGTCATTTTTCACACGAAATCTGTCCGGGCACAGTTTTTTGAAATGTTGGTATAATTATAATACTATTGCTAAGAAAATGAATCTATTACTTTGGTTTGAAAGAGTGCCAATTGAAGTTTGTGTTTTTCTGATAAATCATGATAGGGGGTAAGTCCCCCGCCTAATAGTATAACTACGCAGGGGACTGTGCCAGGTGATTGTGTTTTTGCTCTTTGTTGCGTAATATCTGCAAAACTATTGGAACATAATTAGTTACGAGACTACCTATAAATTTAAGCACAAATCGTGGACATAATAACTAATATGATTTATAATTAAATTAATTGACATTAATAAAATCACTTCCCAGAGGACTGTTTTCGCAACGATCACGATGCATACTTTCAGCACAAATGTGACTCTCAAACTAAGAAAAGTAGTGTTTCAACACCGTTCTCGGCGATTTCGGCAAATTCACACTGATTACTTTAAACTTCATGCCAAAAAGAATTTGCAAAAGTTATATATTTTTCGTATTACAGCTTTGAATTTGTTGCAGGGGACTGTTTGAAAAAACTCCGGACAGAATTTACATGACAATTTTAAGTTCTAGAAATACGTAATTATACCTTATTTCATAAGAAAAATATAGCTTCATTATTCTATTTTTAGATATTAATTGCCAAATTTATGTAGTGTTAATAGGTTTTTTGAAATACTATCTTTAACAGTCAGACTATGGGATTGGGACAGCCAGGGGACTGTGTTCTTGGCGCTTAGATAATTTCTAGAAAAAAAAAATTAAATTGTTATCACTCCAAATACAATTGGGCCACAAAGTATTAATGCTTTACTTGTATTAAGAGCGATAATTACTTTATTACACTTCATTATTTTTAAAATACTCAGTCCGGACAGCCAATTACCAGTTTACAGAGAATCGCCCATAGAAGAAAAATATCTGTAGAAAGTCCCTCAAGGCTGTCGCCCCATCGCCCCATCCTTGTATCCGCCCCTGCGTATTCCACACGTAATTTCGAGCACATCTGCTTTCTTATGCAGTTGAGTAAGTGCCGAGAGATTGGCTAAAAGTTTCGAGTTATTGGTAGTTCGAGATATAGGAAGCTTCCACCTTCTCAAGAGACCCAATAAAAACTCGGAGATAAAGGAATATTCGAGCTATCGAAACTCGACTGTACTTAGCATAGCTAATGGCTTTTGCTGATGCTGCCGGAAACTACTTACTGTCTGATCTTCTTTGGTGAAACCTTCCGCGCATTTGCGCATGCGTCAGGTCTTCTCTGATCTTACCGAAATAGCGGTGTTAGGTAAGATAGCAATAAGGGGAAGAATAATAAGAAGCATTTTGAGCCGTATCAAAGAACGATGTTAATTTCAAATACAGTGAACTCTCACTTATACGCCGCCTCATTTATGCGCCTTTTTCACTTATACGACGATTTTGAATGGTCCCAGCACATTCCATAGCAAAATAAGGATGTATCATTCGTTTATGCGCCGCTCTAATGATAAATATTTCACTTATGTGCCGAATTTTCCGAAAAATGTGAACATTTTAATTTATTTTCTTTAAAAAATAAGATTTTTCTTCCCTTTCCTCTTTAATGTTTCGCCTTTATTGATCGCAAAGGGCATTTTTTCTGCATGAACTAGAGTTCGGAGAAGGACAATTACCTATTATAGTATCGTTTTAAAGGGAACAGTTTGTAATTAGGTGTGCTACAATTTTTGTTTTCTCTTTATCGTTGTAGTTACGTTACAATAATTGCCAAAACGTAGCAATATGTCCCTTGTCTATAGAAACATTCTTATTCATTCTCTCATTGGAACCTATGTTGCGTTTTAGTCCTTTAAATGGGCTTATTCACTCTCACTTATACGCCTTTTTCCGTTGGTCCCTTGGACCGGCGCATAAGTGTACTGTACATGGTTTAGTTGAATATGTCAAAAGGATATAGCAAATGCACAAGTTTTAAATTGAAAACTTAGGAAAGTTACCACCCACAACCCACCCTTTTCTAAGTGGAGCTGTCAGCGAGTGCTAAGGGTGGCTTCCGCGGACGGACAGTACTTATCAATGTGTGTTTGTTCATTATTTTCATGGGGACTTCATGGATTCTAGGCCCCCATTGCCGAAGAAAATGCACCAGAGACGGTGTGAATCCCGTGGTGACTCGTATGGTGGTTACGAAACAGCAAGTGCCATTTCATCGAGAGTGAAATTGCCGAATCTGATAAACTTGTTCCTCCTGAAACCTAACGGTGCCAACAAACGGATGAATAAGTTTCATTAGATTTCTGTGACCAAGTCCGTGAACAGATGGAGGACATGCCTTTGGCCCGGTAAGTCGAAAATTAAAATTTCGTCTCAGTGAATAGTTCTTGAATGTTGCTGTTGTCATGTTCCAACTACTGTCTCCGCGTGTCTCACGCCGCTGCCATACCAGTGGTTGGAAAAACTACATTTCTTTTGTAGCGAACTACAACTACTTTGTTATAAATGTAGTTAACTACAACTACCTTTTTTTAAATGTAGCGACTACAAACTACTTTTGAATTGTAGCCGCTACTTCGCTATTTTTTAAAGAATAAATAAATAAAAAGTATACACCGTTTGAGGATTGGCCAAAACAATTTGAAAAGTGGTTTACATTAATAAATTAACTCATTTGAATGTGGAACTGGGATCTTATTTGTTACCTTTCATTTTGTTCCTTTTTTTTGTTTGCTAAGATTTGTCCTTTTTAGATTTTTTTAACAATTTTTACGAATATTCGTCACAAGAAAGGATCCAAAAGTTGAAAGATTGAAAGAATTCAACCTTCAATTTTTTAAAAATTTCTCTTCAGGAATATTTAGGAACATGAAAATTATTTGAAGGAATATAAAAATTATGATGCCAAATAAACCAATGACATCAAACAGATAGCATTTATTTCGTCAAAATGATGGATCTAAGATCAGCTCATATTTTAATGGTTCTTACTTCTCATTGCTTCCGCTGCTGTACTAGTGCAAGGTTTACACCAGTCAGAGTCATGTTTTTTTTCCTTTCTTCGTTCTCTTTTCTTTTATTTCATTTTTTTTTCATTTATTTATTTGTTTTTTGAACTTAAAAGTAGTTTCCAGAAATCGCTACAAACTACTATTTTTTTGTATCGCGCTACTCACTACTCTACTTTTTTTCAAAAGTAGTGCGCTACACTACAAACTACTAAAAATGTAGTTACTACAGTAGTTTCGCTACTTGTAGCGCGCTACTTCAGACCACTGTGCCATACCATCTTCCTCACAGGCCATGGCCCATTCCCTTCTTACCTACACAGGGTTGGCCTCTCGGATTACCAGACTGTGCATTCGGGTCGGCCGAAAATGACTTTTTTATTTCGATGACGGATGTTGCAGAAAAGGTGCCATTGGAGAAGCAAAATGCACATGAAAAATTTGAAATTTTTTGGTCAATTTCTTGATCTGCCTCAATTGCGTTAAAGTTTGGTAAAAATGCAGTTTTTGAGATTTTTATGAAATTTTTTTTCAAAAAAAAATTAGCACCGAACATTTAAAAACGCATTATGTATGACAAACAATGTAATTATTTCAGATAAGTATGGCAAAAACCACATTTGAACGTTTTGACAAAATTTAATTTTAAAACGTAGAAACTAATAAAACTAACAGAAAATTGCCAAAACTTCTAGTCATTTGTGGAAAAGGAAGGTATTATACCACAGACCTCAATTTCTTTATCGAATTTCTATGCTCTCAATAGAACCTTTTCCTCTCTACCCGTTATCGAAAATAGAAAAAAAAAAAATCAAATTTCATAAATCTCGAAAAAACTGCATTGAAAATCTAGAAATTGACCAAAAAATTTCAAATTTTTTATATGCACTTTGCTCCTCTAATAGCACTTTTTCCGCAACCCTCATCATCGAAATAAAAGTTTTTTCGGCCCACTCTACTGTAGATGAGGCAGTACAGGCGATGCAGTGCATTGTGTATTCGAGTACCCCTTGACAACTCAGTATCATACGTTGCCCAGCACGAAGCAGGAAGTTTGGGCGCGGCAGATTCGGCGCCGGCGATTTGGCGCGAGGTCTTTAAGGCGCAGGAACATTGGGCGCGAGGACTTTTGGGCGCCGGGAACATTGGGCGCATGGACTTTTGGGCGCTTGGAACATTGGGCGCGAGGACTTTTGGGCGCACGGAACATTGGGCGCAGGACTTTTGGGTGCCCGGAACATTGGGCGCATGGACTTTAGGTTGCCCGGAACATTGAGCGCAAGGACTTTTGGGGCGCTCGAAACATTGAGCGCACGGACTTTTGGGCGCCTGGAACATTTGGCGAGAGAACTTTTGGATGCCTGAAACATTGGGCGCGAGGACTTTTGCGCACAATGAACATGGTCGCAAGGATTATTGGGCACCCGGAGCATTGGGAGCAAGGGCTTTTAAGCAAGACGGCCTTTATCTAAGGACTCCAAGCTTTATTAAAATGAGTTAAATGAAAGGTTTCAACCGTGGAAAAAAAAACGCTGCATTTATTTTCTCATCAGCTTTTAATTAATACGCGGTAAATTTAAAAATATCGTATAAATTTCGGTATTGCAACGTTCTTTCTAAAATGTATCATTTCGAAATATGTATTATTTTGCTTTTGAAGCTAGGAAAAAAACTGCATTCTTCTTTTAAACTTTGGTAAGGTTCCTGTTGGTGTCTGTCAGCAAAATTGTTCTTATTTTCTCTTTTGTCTTATTTTTATATCATACTTTTAATTTATTATAGTTGCATTTCACTAAAATTGAGTATTCTATGTGCGATATCAATTTCTTACCAATTGTCCGTTTAATTTTATACCACGGGCAAAGCCTTGCGGGTACCGCTAGTCTCTACTAATAAAGCTGAAGGTGGGTCTGTCTTTCTTTCCTTCTTTCTTTCTGTCTGTCTATCTATGACACGCGTAGGCCCAAAACCGTTCGGTCGATTTTCATAAAATTTGGCATAAAATTGGTTTGTATCATGGGGGTGTGCACTTCAAAGTGTTTTTTCGAAAGTTATATTTCGTTCTTATTCTACTCTAGTTCTTAGTTCATTTTTCATACAAATTTGATAAAATTGGGGAGAAACATTTCATATATATTTTTAAATTTTATGTCATTCTAAAGTTTAGAATTTTCTGCTAAAAATGATAACACTTCGAAGGTTGTACGATCTACGAGCGATAGAAGAGCTGTAATAATTGTTTGTAGAATTCCGGAATGGAAGGCTTACCTTGAGTAAACCAAACGATTCTAAATTCCAGCTTGAGAACAAAATCTATAATTATAGCGGAATTGAATTTATTTTCTAAGCGTAAATTAATTTTTCATGTTGTTAATATGGTTACGTTTTTATATCTTTTATTTGTTTCGTTCTTTCCCTTAATAGTTTTTAAAATGTATTTGTTTTTATAGCAATCTAAACTCCAAGACTTATTAAAATGAGTCAAATAAAATGTTTTAACTATTGAAAAATCGTTGTTTTTATTTTCTCAGTTTTTAGGGAATTAAAACTCGATAAAATATAAAAATATTGTACAAATTGCGGTACTGTACCGTTCTTTCTGAAATGTTTCATTTCGGAAAATGTATTATTTTGTTTTTAAAGCTAGGAAAGAAAACTTCCTTCTTCTTTTAAACTTTGGTAAGACTTCTGTTGGTTTCTGTAAGCAACAAATTGTTCTCATTTTCCCTTTGTCTTATTTTTATATCCTACTTTTAAGGAATTATAGTTGATTTATAACTAAAATTGAGTATTCTTTCTGAGAAACCAATTTATTACTCCTGATTTACTGACCGTAATTTACGATGCTAACGTTTCCTTTTAAGTATTGAAAATAGTTAAATTTATGCTAATTTCGGAAAGAAATGCTCTATTTGCCTTTCGTTTAGAATTTGTACGAGTTCCAGTTTGTTGTAAGATTCATTATCAAAAGGAATGCATTTACATCAAATACTGCATTCTCTTAGTTTGTTAAAACGAATTTAACCCAAGAAAGCAAACGTTTTTGAAATTCGCAACCTTAAAGTTAACGAAACTTACAGCGGTAGTAAAATCACGACAGTAACGGGACGAACTTGATGTCATAAATTGGTTTGTATTTGACCACAACTTGGTAATATTTCGCCAAATTACAAGCCCAAAATGATGTGCCAAATTTCGTGACATATGAAATACTTGAGTTGCTTATCGTGTTTACTTACCCTCCATATTTCTGACGAATTCCATATTTTAACTCTTCCAACGAGCGCCATCAATATTGAGCCCCCCCTTCACATGCAACCATGTTTGTTTTTTTCTTTGCATTTCTCTCGCAAAAAATACCGCTGTTTACGTAAAAGAACCTAATCAACTGAAAGTTAAAGGTGGGCCGTGATAGCCCGATTGGTAAGGCGTCGGACTCGTAACCGAAGGGTCCAGGTTTCGATCCCAGTCTGTCAAAGATCCACCGTCTTCATTAATGGTGGCTGAGGGACGTTAAAAATGTTCGTGGTTCACAAAGTCCTCCAAGTGAAACGATACCTCTGCGGGTACTGGACCAGGGGTTGCTTGGCCCTTGGTCTGGTTCAAAAAGAACAGAGCACTCTTCAGGAACCTATCCCGGTTAAACCACGAGTTGTGGTAGGTACCCTGAAGTCTGAAATGAATTGATAGTCAAAGGTGAGCAAATTTTCAAATGTACCGAAAATATGCAGAGATCTTGAAAAACAAATTAGCCGTAGGAATAACCCAAGTTAACTGCAAATATACAAACGAACAAAATAACATTTTAATTTTATAAAACGGACGAAGCCGTGCGGGTACCGCTAGTAATTAATTGAAGCTATAATCTGCTAATACTGTTGGCTTGAACTAACTGCTCGGATACAATGTGATAGAATTTTTCGAATGAACTCAAATGGATGAGTGCAAGTCTTCCACAGAAAAAGTACCGAAACGATAGAATGTAATTGTCTATTGTAAGCTTTTATATGCAAGCTGTAGCATTGTGCATATGAATGCTGCAGAAACGGATGCAACCAGATCCCGAAATACAATGAAAACGAAATACCCCCCCCCCACGCACAAGAAAAAGTAGAATACGCATTACGATTATAACAGAGCTAAAATACCGCTCTCCCTTCTGAAAAATAATTTCATTTTGAAACATAAAACTGTCCACCATTACCGAAGAAAAACTTATTGGTGGCGCCCAAACACAAGCCCGTTATTCAGAGAGGTTAATTGCGCCCCTCCCCTTCCTCCTAACCAGACTTCGGAAAATCAAGATATTTATATTTAATTGGACGTAGTTTTTTGGTACATTTTCATGAAGCACATACCCTTTGCCCCCCACATTACCCGGCAGGAAAAGTAAAATGTTCGACTCTCCCATCATTCAGGGTGCCATTGGTCCACAGGCTCACATGGCCAAAAGCAGTTGCGCCAAAAAGCCCTACTCCCAAAAAGCCCTGCTTCCAAAAAGCTCTGCTTCCAAAAAGACCTAGCGCCCAAAAAGACCTAGCCTCCCAAAAAGACCTAGCGCCCAAAAAGACCCGGCGCCCAAAAGGCCTCGCGCCCAAAAGTCCCGCCGCCCAAAAGACCTCCCGCCCAAAAACTGTGCGCTCAATGTTCCCGGCGCCCAATGTTCTTGCGCCCAGAAAACCTGGCGCCCAATTGTATGCGCCAAAAAGCCGGCGCCCAATCTGCGCGCCAAAACTTCCTAGACCGGCCCAGCAACGGTTACATATTCACGTCGACTTTCCCAAGCCCTCACACTGCCGCTTAGCACAGAACGCCTGGCAGCACTTTTTAGAGCGCTTTCTTTGGAAGACTATTTATCTTAAAGTCCTACTCAACTTCACGGCCTCAGTGTTTTCTCACCAAGATGTTTAAACATTTTAACTCATATTTTCACTCGTGCAAAACCACAGAGCATGACTTGTGCAGTGTACTCTTGATTGTATGCCCCCACTGTAACTCATTATATCCCTGTTTTCATTAATTCCAGCAACTTGTCTTACTTCAATACATTCTATTGCATGCTCAATTCACTTGTGTAAACTATTTGCTTCGTTATTTTGTGTTTGTCTAATATCGTATTGATGTTTGTGTGTGTGTTTAGTTATTGTTGGATTACATGTATGCATTAGGGTGGGGCGAAAAATGAAAAGTTTTTCAGATCAACTTCTAATAGTTGCCAAAAGTTGTCTTTGGTGATAGTTAGCTTTTGTGCAAAATTTGAGAAAAATCGGTTAATATCTTCAGGGGGCGCTGCGATCGCAAAGTTTTATCATAGCTTTTATCGGGATTTTAGGGTTAAAATATGAAAAACAATGCCGTTAGCTAATCTCATTGCATGTTTTTTACTCATAATATATATTTATGCATTCAAAGCATATGAAATAACTCACAAAAATTTATTTTATATGATATATTTATATTTCAAACATTTAAAAAGAAACAAAAACGTGAAAAAATGATTTTTTTTAAATATAAATATATCATAAAATAATGTTTGTGAGTCATTTCATATGCTTTTAATGCATGAAAACATCTTTTGAGTAAAAAAAACGCAAAGAGACTAGCTAAAGGCATTCTTTTTGATATTTTCACCATAAAATCCATAACAAAGCTATGGTAAAACTTTGCGATCGCAGCGCCCCCTGAAGATATTAACCGATTTTTCTCAAATTTTGCACAAAAGCTAACTATCACCAAAGAACTTTTGGCAACTATTAGAATTTGATATGGAAAACTTTTTATTTTTCGCCCCACCCTAGTATGCATTGTATCTTTTTCTTGTATTCAAAAAACTTGTGGTCCTGGGCTCGAGGCCACCGGGATGCTCATTGGACCTGTGGAGGGGGGGGGATGCTCCACTTCGAGGGTCCCATATTGGTCAAGTCACCTCCGGTGATAGGTACAAGGGCTTCTCGTAAAGCGATGTCTTGTGCCAACTAGGCTTTCCATTTGGGGACAGGGGCGCCCCGAACTTAAATTTTTAGATGGGGAAAATACTAATTTTGCTGAATGAAATTCCAAAGTGTGCCGAATGATAAAATACGGCTATACTTACTTTACTCCGTTACTTTATGTGTCAAGACAATAGGTAGTACTTAAAACAAATGAAAAAAGAGTATTTTCAATCTTTCCTTCAGAGGATTGAAAAAAATTTGAACTTTGATAAATAATAACGGGGGCAGTAGCAGTACGTAGACACAGGTGTGCCCCCAGCAAGATTTGTAAGCGCACTCTCTCCCTATTAAACAATAAAAAATATTTCTCCCGTGTAACTCTTGGCGCTATTTTCCTGGATGATGCGCCATTAGCCTTTTTAACATTGTCTTTTACATTGAACGCAAATTAACTTTTCCCGAGATAGATTCGGGTTTGATAAAGAGACGAAGCCGAAATAAGCCTCTACCGAGATATATGGGTCATTCCGACGAAAATGGTACAAATCATGTCCGAGGCTTTAGAATTTTTTAAAATCAATTTTAATAATTACCACCCATTAAGTGTATTTTTTATTGGTTCTCCATTTCATTTTGTGCCATCAAGTATCTATTGATTAGGTATAATCCATTTAGAAAGGACACAAAAAAAAAAAAAAATATCTTTGTCAGAAGAAGGAGAAAATGACGTGTCCCAGCTTCGAATTGCTAGAATTTTAAATGTGATTTAAAATTAAACTGAAATGTAACAACAAAATAAATGATACTGCACTGCACAAAAGATGCTTCTGACACCATTTCTTCAGATTATTACGCAAATGAAAAGGAATTTCCCCCAAAAACACTATTATTTATCCATGTCCCTAGATTTTCTATGTCTCGAATTGTCCACTCTGTTAACCAAAGTGATCAAAATATTTAAAATCCTTTCACAAATAAGTCATGTACTAGTTATTTACACTTCATTATACACAAATAAATGGAAACTCAATAAA